>QANX01003740.1:0-92497 GCA_003254975.1 Ochetophila trinervis
ATAATTTTTAGTTTTTCAAGAAGTTATAATTTGATTTATACTGGATTAAATTTAACAAATTTTGTTAAATTGGAGTCATGTTCGTTACATGTAACCTTTTAAAATCTATTTTACCGACATAGACTCTAACCAATTTGTAAACTTGACAAATTTTGAAGAATAATAAAGAGCATTGTCAGTTTCTAAATAAAATATAATGAGAGATATTTAAAATTAGAAATGATAATGTAGTTTCTTAATCACAAAGAGTTTAAAAGAATATATGCAACCAAAAATAATAAAATTGTTTTTAACATGCCGTGCATCTTATTTAATTTTGACAAAATTTATTAAATTTAAAACAATCATATTGTATTGTAACTTTTAAAACAAATTAAAAGTACTTAAATATTTAAATTAATTAAAAAAAATTCAATCTGAACGAATTAAATTTTAAAAAATATTAAAATTCTATTTAACCATTTATTTGGAATATATACATAAAAGCTATACGAGGTTATAGTCAACGATAATCAGGTTGGCATCAAGAAACTAGTAGAGAGGAACAAAGTTGGGTAGTTGGTGGAAAATCGCAAGGGTTTGTTTGTCGGGGCCTTTTAAGTTGTATTGGGTAAAAGAAATGAGGAGATGGGAGGGGATCGTCCGACTCGATTGGCGGCATTAAAGGAATAGCCAACAGAGGGAAAACGTCGGGGCCAAACGGGGCCTCCATTTCACATGGCCTTGTAATCCGACAGAGACTTGTAGACGCTCATGCCACGCCAATCTCCTTATCTTCTCATCTATATATACTTAATTAACAAAATAAATATAAACACACTTCCTTTTGATAGTTCTTCCTCTCCTACTCATAGTTTTTGCTCCTATGCATTTTTCATGCTAGATTACCAAAACACCTTCACAAACAACCATGCCATTCTTTAAACTTGTTCCTTTGCCAACATTCCATGGTTTCTATCCACACTTAACATGGGTATTTTCGGATCGAAACCTTCACTGAGTCGAAGTCCTTATGCAATATTATGATCTCCTTGCCTTGATTAAAATTAATATACCTTTATATAAAATGGAATTGATCTAAGAATCACTAATAGTGATGAATAACAAACATAAAAATACGCTGCACGTTATAATGTCAATTAGGTAGGTGTTTATGTGCTGAAAAGCAAGATATTTAAAGTCAGCAAAATAAAGTTTGACATATTTATATATGTTAGAGCTACGAGCATGCATTGATAAGATTGGCTAAATAAATATTTCATAATGGCGATTTGGCAAGTGGAGGATATTTTGGTAATAATGGTGGGAGAATGAAAATACCTAACAAGCTAGTCCTATTTGGACATGCAAATGGTCGCTATCACCGCCCCTGTCCAATGGTCTCTAAGCTTTTATATTTTTTGGCTGTGATTGAGAATTTGAGACGATATACACCATAAAATTGATAAAGCATCATGCATTATCATGTTCAAATCCAAAATTCTCATCGTATTAAAGATTATGCAATTTCTCACAATCTCTAATACTCCTTTAATTTTAAAATCTTGATGTTTGATCTGACTGATTCTGTTTTCTGTTGGTCTTCTTTATATATATATATATTGATGAATTTGATATTTTGTTCATTTGCTTACAAATTGTATGGTCCCTTTTTTCTAGTTCTTTCTTTTTGGGTTTTGACCTATTCTGCTGGCTCAATGTTTTTTTACTTTTATTTTGGGTAAAATGCTGGCTCAGTGTTCAGTTCAACATGGACTTCATTTGGCCCAAAACAGTATATAAAAGGCTAGGGTTAGGCTATTTTTGTCGGCCCACATTTCGTGGTTAGTGAAGAAAAATGCTTACCCGGCCGCAAAATTAATTTTTTTCTTATGCATCATTATTCTCACCCTTCGCAAAATGCCTTTAACAGTTTTTTTTAAGATTTTTTTATACGGATGTCACTTTGCGAATTTTTCTAGATAATTTTTCTACCTCACTATTTTTAAATCTATTTTATCCATTTTATTATTTTCTTGTTAATTACGATGTTACTTACCATTTTTCTACTATTTTTGTAAACTCGTTAATTTTCTTTTGCATTTTATAAATTTTGTTGATTTTATTTATTTATTTTGTTTGTAATTAGCTACTCTGAAATACTACCGTCTAATAAAATCAATTTTTTATTTAAATTTTGGATTTTTTTTAATTTTTAAAAGTTTTTAACTATATCAAACTCAACTTCAATATCCACGAAAAGTCATTTGATTTTTTTTTGTTAGAATAATATTGTTAAAGTGTATATTAATGAGCTTGAATATTATGTGTATTTTTTTTTATTTTATTGAAAAAATAAAATAAAATAAATATATATAAAAAAATTAAAAAAATGAAGGTTGAAGACGACAGCACCTGCTCCACCAATCATTGCACACACTGACTAATTTTTAGGCGGGACATGTATTGTCGTCTTCAACCACTATTTTTCTTTTTTTTTTCTTTTATTTTTTCATTTCAATAATATTCAAGGTTTTAAGCCGGTGATTCTCTTATTTGCAATGAGTTTTCTTTGCAGGTGGTCTGTTCACGGTGAATTTTTTATAAAAAGATAATTTTTACACTGTGGATTTCTTCACCAGTGAATCATTATTGTGGTTTTCTTTACCATCGTCATCTCTTTTTCATTTATGTCGGAGGATTGCTCAATGCATACTATTATTATCGGTGAAAATATAGAAATGAGAGTGAGAATGAGTAACTTAAAATATAATTTTTTTTTTCTAAAATGCTTTAAAACAAAAATATAGATATTTTAAACTTGAAACTGATAAAGTATGATCATAAATAACTAAATAAAAAATAATGAGCATTTGATAGTTAATATATTGATGATGTGGAATATGTAGAAAATTCCCTTATAATTATTCAGCTTGTTGCCATTTTTCTTTGCTGAGCCCAAACTTTGGCATCCATGCTACATATATTGGGATTTGAATCTATCTATGCCATATGTTAAGATTTTTAGTGTATAAAAACATTTCCAATATAATATAAATTATTGAAATTAATATATGATATAATAAATATAGATATTATTTTTAAAAAATATGTTTAATATTAATGTATATTATAAATATTGAGCTGCTATGATTTTGACATTGTCAATATAATTATCTATTTTTGAACGCTCATACATTATTAAGTTTTTAAGTAAAAAAAAAAAATTAAAAATTTAATTTGCTCAAAATTAAAAATACTTAAATTAAATATTTAATTAATTAATAATCATAAATAATATTTATGTACATTATCGTTAAAAACATCACGAGCTCCCATTTCTTTTTGTTTTTCCATTAACTCCTTAATTTTTATAGACTGTACGAGATGATGGCAAATAAAGTTGATATTATGATAAGCTCCTCGCACTTGTATTTCAACAACTCCTTGAACATGGGCTCCCATTTCCTAGAATATTTTATTCTATTTATTTTTATAATTTTTCCAAAAAGTGTGACCTAGAATCGAAAAACTCCATAGTCCATAGATTGAAAAAACAAAAAAACTCCATAGTCCATAGATTGAAAAAACAAAAAAATTGGCTTTACAGGTTCTGTATCACTGATTTTTTTATAAAAATCACCACATATTATTATTACTGATGGATGAGTACCAACACTTATTAGAGCCGACGTGACATCACGAGCAATCACCACCGTTGTAGGAGGATGCCGCACATAAATAATTAGAGGAAAGAAGGGTTTTTATTTATTTATTTTCATAATGAAAATTTGAAAAATTAGGTGAAAAGGATTAGAGGTAGAGGAGGATTTTTTTTTTTTAAATGGGTCCTGTATGAAGTCTTTTTTGTAGAATTTTTTCAAATTTTTTATTCGAATAAATAATGGCTTTGCGACTAAAACTAATCCAGAAAGAGATTGAACATAGATTTGAATTATGATTGTTTATTAAATCATCATTTGGTGGAGCTCAGTAATATATATATACACACACAAAACTATTATAGTAGACAATACTGTCCATTGCAGACCATTTAATTGTATTCAGTATATTTATACATTAAATAGCTACAATAAATTATTATCTAATGAATGATGAGTGATATCATCCATCCATATTAACAATTGTACATATATATAATATTCAATTGGCATTACCAAAGAAACAAAAAATATTGAATATTTTATAATTGAAGAATAGCTTCAAGCTTAAGAAAAAAATGCGAAGAAAATCTCCAAATGCAAGGAATAGGATGAGTTTTTTGTTGCAAAATAGTGGACTTTATAAATCGAGAAAAATCTAAAACACAAATACAACGGCAATATACTCAACGGTAATAAGTCTATTTTTTTTGTTTATTTAATTTGATCAGAGATCTATAAATAAAAAATGATCATTCTTCAAATTTAACGTATGTCAACTGAATCTCCCATGTGCATTTCATTTAAATAATCCAAAGATGCTTTCATAAAAACTTCATAATTTACGGACATAAAATTATACCTTGAAAATATTACTAAGCATTTTATACATTTATCACTATTTAAGTGTTAATATATTATGATAGTTTTCATTTTTCATATTAACTATAGCATGTAGTACGTACATAGAGAATCCAATACAATAGTCGAAACCTAATCTCGAATGTACCTAATCACAATTATAAAATAAAATAAAAAATAAAAGGAAGAAGCTCTATATATATAGTATGTAGGTATTGAATAATGAATACGATTTTCTCAAAAAGAAAAAATAATTTTTTTTTCAACACGACATGTGCGGAGTGAACAGTAAAAGAGAGCAGTTAAATATGTTCCAGGTCACTGTATATCTCATCTACACGACGAGCGTTTGAAAATTACCAAGGCCTGGCGCGAAAATGAAATTGTTACGGTTAGACTTTCCCGCTCTAAAGCCCAGCGTTCTATGGACTTTATACGCTTTCTATATCTACTCTCAAAATCCCTATCCTTCCCTCCCAAACCCCCCAAGACCTACCTCTACATCCTACATTTCCCTCCTAATTTCTCAAATCTCCCAACCATGCCTGCCATCGTCAATCGCAAACCCTCTCTGCTCGTTGCTACCACCGATTACGATGGCGTTGTGGCAATCCAACTGGACAAGACCGGCGATGACTTCCGATCCATCGCCCACTCTACTCCTCAGAAGCGGACTCTCAGATCCAACTCCAAACCGATATCCACGCCGGTGAAATGGAAGTCGCCTCGCCGATCAGTCAATGCCAGCCCTAACGGTCCTGCGAATGTGAGTTTTATCGGTGTTTTCAAATTAAATCTGATTTCGAAAGGCTAAATTGTGGTATCTGTTTTAATTTCTTTTTCATTACTCGTAGGGAATTGAGAAAGACGGAGGGGATATGTTTCCGAAAATTAGCACATCGCCGGTAAAGAAATTGGGGGATAGTTTTGCGGTCAAGCCGAATTGGAATCCGAGAGGTAAAGCTTCAGTTTAAGCGTTTTGATTTTATTATTATTATTATTACTATTATTATTTTCGATTGTGTTGTTCCAATTTGGGGAAATGTAACTTTTTATAGGAATTTTGTATTTTAATTTGATTGAATATGTAGATGCTGAGCAATTGAGGGCGGTGAAGGAGGCGTTGCATTTATCTACTTCGCCTCCGGTTGTGGTGTGTCGCGAAGAGGAGCAAAATAAGGTTTTGGAGTTCTGCAAGGCGTGCATTAAACAAGAGAAAGCTAGTAGTTTATATATATGTGGCTGCCCTGGGACTGGAAAAACTTTGTCAATGGAAAAAGTAAAACGGCTTCTGGTTGATTGGGCAGGGGAGGTGAGAATTTTTGTGTGTGTGCCTATGTTTGTTTCTTTAGCAGGATTTAGAAGAAAAACTACCATTTTGATTATTTTATCTTCACTACCAGAATGGATTGCAGCAGCCAGATGTATTAGTCCTAAGTTGTACTGCTCTTACAAACACTAGTGACATTTTTAGCAAGGTAATTATGCTTAAACTGAATTATACTGTTCATCGAATAAGTACATATGCTTAGCTGCTGTTTGCGTTTGCAGATACTTGCAAAAAGTCTGCCGCAGAAGAGAAATACTGGCACTACCTCAGCTTTGAAACTTCTTCAGAACTTGTATTCTCAGAAACCACATGAATCTAGCAGGAAGATGACGTAAGAAGCTTATCCTCAGTTTACCGCTAAGAATGCAATGTGCACAAACACATACACTCAATACCCTTTTATATATGAGTAGTGTGGTTAAAATATTTATACTGTGTTAGAGGTTTTGATTTTAGCTTAACAATTTATATGTTGTAATTTATCGAGAGTGGCTCAAACCAACGAAGTGCTTTCAATTTTTTCAGGCTGATAATAGCTGATGAGTTGGATTATTTAATTACTAAAGACCGTGCTGTGCTTCATGATCTGTTCATACTTACAACATTACCATTCTCTAGTTGTATACTAATAGGTACTATTTGCATTCCTAATATTAAGATAATCGTTTAATGTGAATGTTCTGCCAATATCAGATTTTGGTAGCGTTTAATTATGAAGTGCACATTGTTGCTTTTGCAGGAGTAGCAAATGCCATAGACCTAGCTGATCGTTTTCTTCCTAAACTTAAGTCTTTAAACTGTGAGTTGAATGTTGCTCATATTTATAATGTTATATAGTGAATACTCTTTATTTTGTGGACAAAAGAATTAGCTGCAATGTATGTTGGGTAATGTACTTAGTACTTCTGCCTTACTAATTGCTTCATTTGTCTAGGCAAACCGATGGTTATAACTTTTCGGGCATACTCTAAGGATCAGATCCTCAAGATTCTTGAAGAGAGGCTAATGGTAAGAGTATTGTTTAGTTCGTTCTATATTATTCCTAATTTGTAATATAAATTATCATCGCTATTAATAATTTATCAGAGTTTCCCTTTATATTTCTTCATCTTTTTGGTAGATTATCAAAAAATATGGTTATATTGAAATAGAAATAAACACAAAGAGTGTAATGGAGAAAAAAAAATGAAAAAATTCACTGTTGATTAAGTAGTAACATAATGCTCTTTTCCAACAGCCACTACCTTGCGTGGTCTTTCAAAAAATTGCCCTGGAGCTTTGTGCCAGAGTGAGTTTACCCTGAACCCAAATTATATCTATGCTATTTATTCTATTTTGAGAAAATTTTACAAGGCTGATTGGGTATATGAAAAATGACAGAAAGTTGCTGCTGAATCTGGTGATATGCGAAAAGCACTTAGTGTTTGCAGGTCAGTATTTTATCATTATTGTTTTTTAGTTTGGTTATGGAACTGGACTAATTGTAAACACATTTCAGAATTTGGTTTACGTTTAATTCAGCATTGTTAATTAATTTGACTACTTATTGGCCTTGCAATTCTGAAGAATGCTAAATAACTTTTCAAATATCCATTTTTGAGTAATATATGTATTAGCAAATGGCAGAATGATCTTAATGGTCTTTTTAATTCACATTATGATAATTTAGTATTCAGGTGTAAGTATCAGCACCTCATTTTATGGAAAGTGCCTGCTAGTTATTAATGTTCTCCATGTTCTCTCTCTATATAATTTTTTATTATTCCAAACTTGATGGGGCTTGGCATAGGTTAAGCGAAGCATTCTACTTTTGTTTTTCAAGATTTTGTCATTGGCTGCACTTCCTTGGTCTTGTGCAAGTAAATAAAGTTTGTGGGGACAATTAAGAAATTTCCCTCATATTTATACCTCTCTTAGATGTTGAATAGTTCTAATAAGGCTTACCCCAAGCTCAAGTACATATTCACTCAAATTTAGTTGCATAATTTGAATTGATTCTCATTTATAAATTTCAAGTAAAACACCTTGCTAATGCATACATGAGCTTGGCTCAATAAACTGTAGCCACCAGGTAGAAACCTAGCAGAAAGTACATGGTGTTTGATTGTCAAAATTTGGTTTTATTGTTTTACAGTGATACATAATTTAAATTTAAATATCCTCCAGGAGCGCAATTGAGATGCTAGAGGCAGAGTTAAGAGAATCATCTAACTACATCAATTTGTCACCAGAAGAGAAAGCAGTCAGTGGGGAACAGACTGCTCCAGATCATGATGTCATGGAAAAAAAGGAAATTGATATTGTAAGTGGTTACTCTGGAGGCTATATTTTTTACTCTTCAGCTTCAATGTTAGATCTTTGCTAACCAGACTTTTCAAATTGTATGGTTTCTGTACTAGTCTTATTTCCATTTTTCATTTTCTTTTTTTCCCTTAAAAGTTCTGAAACTGGTTGCAGGTGAGGATTCATCACATGGTCTTTGCTTTGTCAAAGACATACAGATCACCAGTAGTGGACACCATACAATCTCTTCCACAACATCAGCAGGTAAGATTTTGCTTGCTAAAAATACCAATATGACAAGTAATTGGGTAGATTGTTGTATTGGATCTTAAGCTGTGAGGCTCATAGTATTTGGATTCATAGAAATAAATTCCTTTAATTTTAATAAGAGTAGCAGCCCTATAAGGGAAATTAATATTTTAAAGGTAGTTATTTCTGTAAGAGATTAGGCGCTTGTACTAAGAAATTTGGGTGTATCTCATTGGAATTTTTTTTGAACGAAGTATCTCATTGGAAGTTGCTTATGAATAATTTTTAACTGAGTTGCATGTCTACCAGCTAATACCATATAAGATTGAAACTTATGTTTAACTCCATTACTTTCACATCAATAATTTCTACATGTTTCACTGCAGATTATACTTTGCTCTGCTGTGAAACTATTCCGTGGAGGAAAGAAAGACACCACAATAGGAGAGGTGCGTTTTTCATTTAATAAAGGGAAAGCCTCTTGCCAATGGTAATAACATTATCAGTTACTGAACTTTTGAAGTGCATGCAGCTGAATAAATGTTACACAGACATCTGCAAATCAACATTAATCCCACCAGTTGGAGTTTTGGAACTCTCAAGCATGTGCAAAGTTCTGAATGACCAGGTAGGCCATAGAAATTTTTAATGTTAGGTTTCAATTTGAAAAATAGGGGCAAAAGGGATACTAAGGCGCAATTTATAATGCAGGGACTTTTCAAACTAGGTCAATCTCGAGAAGAAAAGTTTAAAAGAGTGGCATTGAAAATTGATGAAGAAGACGTCATTTTTGCATTGCAGGTAGAGATGCCAAATCTAAGCCTCTTATATGTTTTGTTGTCTGCATTTAGTATTCTCTTACTTTTCTACTTTATTTGCTTCTCGGGGTGCTAACTTTTTGTTATATGTTAATTCGTATTGACCTATATTTTTGGAACAGGGAATCCGTTTCTTCCGGAATTGTCTCCAGTAGTTCTTTTCAAATTACCTTCATTCTCTGTTATTCAAATGGGTGGTTTCTGTTTTCTAGTACTCCACTCGATCCAAAACTACAAGGTTAGGAACCTTGGCTTGGCTCTCACAGTTCCAAGTAAAATGAAAGTTCATTTGGCGTTTCCTTATTATTATTATTTTTTTAGTTAATGGAGATGACACCGCGTACAACAATAGAATTGAAACACAATACGGAAAAAAGAAGCAATAGCTAAGATTGTTAGTCGCTTAATTACTAGAATTTCATTTGATTAAGAATATTAATTAAACTAATCTAGGTTTTTTAGGGTTGTCCTATATATGTAGCTGTGTAATTTGCTTTCAAGACAAAAGAGTTATTGCATTTTGACATTTTATTTATTTTTTATTTCTTTCTTGGAATGTCCGAAATAAAGGAATATTGTTTCTTTTTGAATGCAGATACCAAAGGCCTCTCTCGTAAGAAACGATCGGATGTACATAATTTAGATCGATTGCCCTTGCTTTAGCTGTGAACAGGTCGACTCGAGCTCATTTACGGAAGATTGGAAAGCCATTACACATGGCAGTTTCTAGTAAAGACCATCAGCGCCGTTTTTATTTCTCATAAAAATGTCCTACATGGACTTTGTTACATTTTCAATTGTATGTAATTCATTTTTAATATTATTACCAAAAAAAAAGTAATTCATTTTTAATATAATTAATAAATAATTGCAAATATTATACGTATTAAAAAAATGAATTTCCCTCATTTTTAAAATTTGCTAAACTATGCAATATTCTTCGTACAAATTACAAAGTGATCTATGACTCGTAGGAATTCCTTAGCAAAAGAGGTCATTAGATTTCCGAGGACATTAAAGATCGAAAAACAGATTAGAACACCAATTATCTGACTGCAATACCCAAAAGCACTTGTCCTGATAGATACCAAGGGCCAAGGCTACCTGACTTATTTCGATGGAGCTTTCTACTGGCTACCAGTCATGCGGTTTGATTTTTGTGACAGTTCTAAAATAGAGCTGCCGGTATATGATGATAACTCAATCGTTCTCTCCTTAGGTTCACTCAAGAAACCCATGCTAGAATTCTTAAATTTCTATTGCTTTTAGGTGAAGGGGACACATGCTAGAATTCTGAAATGTCCACTTATTCTTCTGCTTCATCTTTTTATTTTGTTTTGTTTTTTTAGTATTTATTTTAAGTTGAGGATTCAGACCATTTTCAATAATTTTTTATTTTATTTTAAAAAGCATAATTTATAACATAAAAATTATTTTAAATTTTTTATAAAATAAACAGTAATTTTTTATTCAATTTTAATAGTACACTCTTTATTATTCTTTATTATTTTTTATTTTTCAAACATATAAAATATACAACTAGTTAAATATTTTTATATACATAAAAGAAAATAAATAGTAAATTAAATATAATTATAATTGTGCATTAAAAATTATTGAACAATAAATAAATGCATGAAAAGTTTTATATAAAGAGTGTATTTAGTTCTTCAAATGTAAAGAATTAAATTTTATTTTCTATTTTAACTTTTTAATTTAAAAGTATGTTGGAGTTAAGAAAAAACTGTTTAAAATAAAAAAAAAATTAAATTTTTTAAAAAATGCATTAGAAATGCTCTTAAATGATAAAATATAGGTAGTATTTATTGTTATATAGCCATTTAGAGCATCTCTAATGGAATGTGGATTGTTAAAATTAATATGCCACATAAGCACATATAAACATTATTTTAAAAAAATTCTCTCCAATGGCAATGTCTATAATAAACGTCAAGCTGATGTGGCATTGACATTGTCAATGTGAATGTCTACTTTTAGAAGCTCTGTTAGACATTGTCAAGTTTCCAAAAAATTAAAATGTTCTTTTAAAATCTGATTTGCTCAAAAACTAAAAATACTTAATAAAATATATAATTAATTAATAACTATAAATAATCTTTGTGCACATTACCATTGGAGAACAATTTATATATTGATTGTGCATTTATGCCACATAAATTTAGACAATGTCTATTTTTATTCCACATATGCAGCAATCTACATTATCCATTGGAGATGCTCTTACAACTAGCATGTTTATAAAGAAATTGATTTTTAGATTCTACCAATAGATATAGATTGATTTAGGATCCTGCTATTTCCTAAATCCTAATATTGTCTTTGTTGAAATACTAAAATTTACCAACTCTTTAAATAATAACATATCATCATAAAATTTATCAAAAAGAGATAGAGAAAAGCAGGATTTAGGAAATAGCGGCCAAGCAAGCTGTGATGGTAAAGTTAGAAATACCAAATAAAAATGTCAAAACACTGATTTTTCATAAATTTGATTATAAATTCAATTACCAAATAAATTTCTTCATTTTTTTCCCGATTTGCAGACCCACGGGTTGTCACGATCCCCCCAGCAACCCGATTATATTTCTGGCATCCAGTTTAAACAAAAATTATTAAAATAAGAAAAACCAATCCAATTGAATGGAAATTATTATATAACAAAAATCCATACCAATTGAACGACAATGACTTTTCTGTATCGGGACTAACAAGAATGGTTGAGATCGAACAACAAACATCCATCTAGTTCGTATTTTGGATACTCATATAATTATTGAAGACCATTTGAAGTGACTAATTTTGAAAATTAAGAGGCGTTAAAGACAATGAAATTGTTGGAGTCACCTTTTTTCATTTAGTACAACATACTTATGTTAAAGAAAGCTTTTTTACAAGAAGGTTGGGTAGATATTTCTTGCAAAAATACTAGTCCCGCTCAGTTTATAACGAGATTATTTCAATCTTTATGAATTCCATATATTATTCTCATTATGCTCATAAAAGAGGAGTCATATGAGATGAAAATCTCATATACAGTTTTGGAATGGAGATTCTTTGAATCGAACGATGGCAATAACAAATATCGGCTCAATTCAAAAGAAATTATGCATAAATTTTACAGAATTATTATGAAGTTGTGCAATTAGAAATCAACCCTTATGATCAAAGTTATATACTCTATAACATAGGGCTTATCCACACAAGGAATGAAGAACATAAGAAATCTTTGGAATATTATTTTCAAGCACTAGAGCGGAACACATTTTTATCACAAGTTTTTAAATATATGGCCGTGATCTGTCATTACATGCGATTATCTCCATTATAGAAAGGGTAAAAAAAGAGCAAATCCGTTAATAAATACTAGAACAAATAAGCTTTCTACATATGTATCATTCAAATTAATAATTTTTATCAGCTGTAGCAAATAAAATACACTTTATAGAAGTAGAAATATAACAAAATGGGTATGCCTAGATACTTTATTTTATGGATAAATGATCTAATTTAAAAGGAAGCACCGTAAAGATAACAAAAACCGGATCAATTGAATAAAACCAAAACAACAAGCCGAATATGAATTGTGCTAATCCCTCACATAACTAAACACATCCCCTACTTTCGGCTCTCTCAACACAATGGCCATTGTGAAAGGCCTCATGTTGACAGCGGTGGTGCTCCAAGATTATTAGCCTCTGAGCTTGCCTATTGCCAACTTCTTGGTCTCCGGCTACTTGCCCATGACCAAGGGTAACTTTTTGTTCTCCTCAGTTATTTTGCCCATTGCTAACTCTGTGCTCGCCAGCTACATGGCCAAGATTCAATTGTTCTCCTTCCACAACATTGCTTGTAGCTTAGCTTGCCCGTCTTTCATGGGCAAGAATTAGAAACAGACACAGTTCGGTTTTGTCAGTTTTTTGACCCTTTTTTTCCCAAACCGAAAGGTTCGGTTTAGTTTGGACCACAAACTGGAACGAACTAAAAAGTATATATAACTGAATATTAATCGAACTGAACAAAATTGGCTGGCTTCGGTTTGGTCCTTTGGTTTGAGCCTTAGCCCACTGTATTGTATAAAACCAACATTGTGGTATCAGAGCTTGGTTCTAAACTAGAGTGTGATACACATTATTTTTTTTAGGGTGCTACTATGAATAGCAATGGTAATGCGATGGGAGCAACACAGCCCCTCATTCCTATATTTAAAGGAGAAAACTATGAGTTTTGGTCTATAAGAATGAAGACCTTGCTGAGATCTCAGGATTTATGGGATTTCATAGAGAATGGCTACACGAAACCGGATGAAGAAACGATTCTCAAAGCTGAAGAAGAAACCAAACTCAAGGAGACAAAGAAGAAAGATGCAAAGGCGCTTGCAATCATTCAACAAGCAGTACATGACAGTGTTTTCTTAAGAATAGCAGCAACTACTATATCCAAAAGTGCATGGACAGTTCTTCAGAAGGAATTTCAAGGGGATTCTAAGGTAATGGTGGTAAGATTACAGTCCTTACGGAGGGACTTTGAAACTTTACAAATGAAAGATGGCGAATCCGTCTCAGAATTTCTTGGTAAAGCAATGGCAGTGGTCAGTCAAATGCGGACGTATGGAGCAAAAATTGAAGATCAAACAATTGTTGAGAAGGTACTTCGTAGTTTAAATCCTAAGTTTGATCATGTTGTTGCTGCAATAGAAGAATCAAAAGAATTGTCTATCTTTACATTTGATGAGCTAATGGGGTCATTACAAGCCCATGAAGTAAGAATAAACAGGACTGTGGAAAAGAAAGAAGAAAAGGCTTTTCAGGTCCAAGATAGCAGCAGCATCATCAGCAGAAGAGGACGCGGAAGCGGAAAAGGAAGCTTTCGAGGCCATTTTCCAGGCAGAGGTCGAATGTCAGGCCGTGGCAGAAGTCGAAATGATGAGCAGAGGCAATATTCGAGCAATATACAGTGTTATAACTGTGGCAAGTTTGGCCACATGCGTGCTGATTGCTGGTATAAAGAGGAGCAAGCAAATTTTACAAAAGAAGAAGGAAACGATGATGTATATGCAGATGATGAAGAGAAGCTATTCATGGCACATATCACAGAGGAAGAAGCCGATCAGACCCACAATATATGGTTTGTTGACAGCTGATGTTCAAACCACATGATAGGAACAAAACAACTTTTTTCAGAACTTGATGAGATGAACAAGCAGAAGGTACAACTAGGAAATGGAAGCACTCTTCAGGTAGAAGGAAAAGGCACAGTAAGATTCGAACTAAGCCCTGGAACATTTAAATTTCTACATAATGTTCAATACGTTCCAACCTTAGGATTCAATCTTATTAGTGTTGGACAATTACTGTCTTGTGGTTACTTGGTTTTATTTGATAATGGACAATGTTGCATAAAAGAAAAGAAGACAGGACATGTTATGGTCACAATTTCAATGACGAAGAGTCAAATGTTTCCATTAGATGTGTCTCGAATGGGGAATTTCATTCTTACAGCAAAAGAAGATGACAAATCTACATTATGGCATCTTCGTTATGGACACCTACATCTCAAGGGCTTGAAACTTCTAAGAGACAAAGACATGGTTTCAGGTTTGCCTAAAATTGATGATATTAAACTATGTCAAAGTTGTGTATATGGAAAGCAGACAAGGAAATCATTTCCAGTTGGACATGCATGGAGAGCTTCAACATGTCTTGAATTGGTTCATGCAGACTTATGTGGACCAATGCAAACCACATCTCTTGAAGGTAGTAAATATTTTTTGTTGTTTACAGATGACTGTAGCAGGATGTCGTGGATCTATTTTCTATGTAGCAAGGATCAAACATTTGAGAAGTTTAAAAATTTCAAGGCATTGATGGAGAAACAAAGTGGTCTTAACATCAAAGTACTTCGTACTGACAGAGGGGGTGAATTCGTATAAAATGAATTTAACTCTTTTTGTGAAGAACAAGGCATACACAGGGAGTTGACAACATCTTACACGCCTGAACAAAACGGCATAGCAGAACGAAAGAACCGCACAGTTGTTGAGATGGCTAGAAGCATGTTGAAAGAGAGGAATTGCCCAAATACTTTATGGGCAGAAGCTGTGGCCACCGCTGTATATATTCTTAACATCTCTCCTACAAGAGCAGTTCAAAATCAAACCCCTTTTGAAGCCTGGAAGGGTTTTAAGCCGTCTGTAAGTCATTTACGCATTTTTGGCTCTATATGTTATGCCTTGATCACTCCTCACAATAGAAGAAAATTAGATCACAAATCACATATTTGTATCTTTGTTGGATATAGTACCCAATCCAAAGCATATAGATTGTTTGATCCTAGGAGTGAAAGTATTATAACAAGAAGAGATGTTGTGTTTGATGAGCAATTGAGTTGGAACTGGCAGGAGAATGACATTGCTGAACCAAGTCACCACATAGTCAACAATTTTGACGAAGCCACACCAGAAAATACAATTCAACAAGAGTTAGAACCATCAACACCAATTGCTGAATCAGAAACAACATCATCAGTGCCAGAACAACCTGTACAATCCACAACAACAAGCACATCACCAATAGCAGATTGCTCCACACCTACAGGTCAAAGGAAATATCGATCACTTGCTGAATTATATGAAACATGTGGGTTTGCTCTTGTTGCAACAGATCTGGTCACATTTGAAGAAGCTAGCCAAGAAGAAAAATGGAAGCAAGCAATGTATGAAGAAATTGCAGCCATCAACAAAAACAAAACATGGATTATGTGCAACTTACCTGATGGGAAGCAAGCAATCGGTCTCAAATGGGTGTTCAAAACAAAAGTTGGAGCAAATGGTGAAGTTCAGAGACACAAAGCACGACTCGTAGTCAAAGGGTACTCACAAAAACCTGGACTAGATTTTGACGAGACATTTTCTCCTGTAGCTCGATTCGAAACAGTACGTATCTTCCGAGCTCTTGCTTCACAACAACAATGGCAGGTGTACCAGTTTGATGTGAAGTCTGCTTTTCTCAATGGTGATCTTAACGAAGAGGTATATGTTGATCAACCCCAAGGATTCGAAATCAAAGGGAAGGAAATGCAAGTCTATAAGCTAAAGAAAGCTCTCTACGGTTTGAAACAAGCACCGCGAGCGTGGTATAGTCGTATTGATACACATTTCTTGCAACATGGATTTGAAAGAAGTGAAAGAGAGCCGACTCTGTATGCGAAAAAAAATGAGAAAGGAGAGTTTATTATGGTTTGCTTATATGTGGATGATATGATATATGCAGGTTCTACAAAAGCTATTATTAAGGAGTTTAAGAGACAAATGATGAGTGAATTTGAAATGACCGATTTAGGATATCTGCGATATTTTTTGGGATTAGAGGTGAAACAAGGAATGGATGGCATATTCTTGTCCCAGGAGCTCTATGCAAAAGAGTTACTTCGCAGATTTGGTATGTTGAATTGTTCTCCAGTCACTAAACCTATGAATGTTACTGACAAATTTATCAGCGAGGATGGTCAAGCAGGAGCAAATCCTACCACTTACAGAAGCTTAGTTGGTGGGTTGATTTACTTGACTCACACACGGCCAGATATTGCCTTCTCAGTAAGTACTATTTCCAGGTTCATGGAAAAGCCATCACAAGTTCATTTCGGAGCAGCGAAGAGAATCCTTCGATATATCGCTGGAACAATAGGGTATGGTGTTTGGTATTCTAGCAAAACTGTATGGCTATTCAGACTCAGATTTTGCAAGTTGTATTGATGACCGTAGGAGTATTTCAGCACATGTATTTACTCTTGGGTCAGGAGCCATTGCGTGGAGTTCAAAGAAACAACCCATAACAGCACTGTCAAGTATGGAAGCAGAGTACATCGCTGTTACGTTTGCAGCATGTCAAGCAGTTTGGATCAGAGGAATTTTGGGGGAATTACAACACCAGCAAAAAGCAGCTACCATCATTTTTTGTGACAACAAATCCACCATCTTCATGACTAAAAATGCAGCGTTGCACAGCCGAACCAAGCACATTGACACACGAATGCATTTTATCAGAGACTTGGTAGCAGGACAGGTTGTTGATGTTCAATATTGCAGTACACACAATCAATTGGCAGACATTCTAACAAAGTCTTTACCAAAAGAAAAATTTCTCTATTTTCGAAATTTGCTTGGAGTATGTGATTTCGAATCAAGGGGAAGTGTTGAAAGCTGATTCGGAATCAGTCAAAGAAGTCCTAGTCTTCAGGAGGTTATGCTTTGCTGTTTGTTTAAGTTGTTTAAGTCAATAATCTGTTCCTATAAAAAAGGACAGTAAAACTTGCAGTATTATTTTATTTTTTCATGCTCTGTTTTTTGCCTATTTAAAGGCTCATTTGATCTTAATAAAGATATAGCATTACAGTAGCTTTTTCCTGAGTTTATATATTGTATAAAACCAACACACTGGACCAAAAATGCAGGCTTCAATCAGCCAAGTCTGACAAAATCATTTAACAATGACCAAATCATAATAACAGCTTTATTTTCAATTTTTTTTTTAAAAATATTAAATTTAAAAAACATGACTTTCGCCTGTGTAATCTCATGGGATTTGTAGGATATGGAAAAAGGTTCTAGAAGCATAAATTCAAAATCCAAAACAGCACATGTGCAATAACGTCCTCGAAGCTTCTTAGAAAGAATTAAGATTTACGTTTGTTTTTTTAAATTTAGTTACAAAGAAGAAAAGTACATGTAATTGATCAAGTAGAAACTTTGATGCAACCCCAATTCATACCAGTTAGTTTGAACATAATATACGTCCAAATTAGGGGCTCAATGGATTATTCAAAGTGTGCTTACTTGAAAATTGACATACCGTGTTCGAGGAGAATAATCTTTTGGTGAACAAAAGTAACTAATACTTATTGTTAGAAGTGATACATCATTTAGAGATTAAAACGACTGCGTTTTTATTAGTTCAAAACGCACAGCTTTGTGTTGGTCCATATATATTGTTTTCTACCCGTGTAAAACATAGGTGTGAGAGTTAGAGCTGCTGTTTTTCCAGATTAGGGATTGCGATAGAGTTCTTGCTGTATGGTCTCTGTTTTCTTCCTTTCTTCCTCATCATAGCTTAGGGTTTTCTAAGGGATCTGCTGTGAAGATCATTGAGAGAGGGTGTAAAGGGTTTAGGGGTAGTTTCTGGTAGTCAATGTGTGTTTAGATCAATCTCTTAGGTTGTAATCTCTACATCAATAATAGCAGAAGTTCCTTTGGTGGAGCAACAGAGGATGTAGGCATTTTTGGCCGAACCTCTATAAACTCTTGTGTGTTTTTGTTCTTGTTTTATTTCTTGTTCTTCTTGTCTTAGTATTTTGTCACAACAGTGGTATCAGAGCCTTTTGCTTTTTGGGGTCTTTCTTTAGATTTCTCAAGTTTTAAGTTTCTTTGTTGTGTCTGTTAGTTCTTAAGGATTTTTTCAGCTTCTTTACTCTACGAATTGCTCTTGAGTTTCACTGATTTTTTTTCTTTGAGATTTCTGGTACATAATCAAATTCTTTGATTATGGGTACAAAATTTGAACTGGAGATGTTCAATGGAAATGGAGATTTTCTCCTATGGAAGCAGAAGATGAAGGTCATTCTTGTGCAACAGAAAGTGGCAAGGGCTCTAGATGAGACATATCCACAATCCCTAACAGATGATCAGAAGAAGGATATGGATGAGATCGCTTACAGTACGATCATTCTACATTTGGCAGACAATGTCCTAAGAAAGGTAAATGATTTTAAAACTGCTTCTAGTGTGTGGACTGAATTAGAAAAAACTTATCTTGTCAAATCTCTGCCAAATAAGATTTATTTGCTTGAAAAATTCTTTGCTTTCAAAATGGACTCGTCTAAAGATCTTGATGAGAACTTAGATGAACTTAACCGTTTAGGTCTTGATCTTGCTAATTGTAATGAGAAGTTCACAGATGAACACCATGCTGTAATCTTGTTAAATTCTTTATGTGAACCTTATAAAAAAGTGAAAAATGTGATTAAGTATGGTAGAGAAACCTTAACTACTGAAATTGTGATTAATTCTTTAAGGTCTAGAGATCTGGAAGTTAAGATAGAAAAGAGAGATTCTGGTAAAATTGAGAGCCTTACTGTTAGGGGCAGAAATCAGTCTAGAGTCTTTAACAATTCCTTCACTAAAACTAAAAACAGAGGAGTCTAGATCTAAGTCTAGAACCAGGGGTAGAAAATGTTTCTACTGTCAAAAGGAAGGTCACTTGATTAAAGATTGCTTCAAGAAGAAAAGAGAAGAAAAAGGTAAAGCTCCTCTAGAGAATGGGGATGCTGCTGTAGCCTCTGAAGAGTCTGTGATAGGTGATGTTCTTACTGTTTCCACTCAAAATTGGAATGAGGAGTGGATTTTAGACTCAGGGTGCACCTATCATATGTGTCCGATTAAAGATTGGTTTGTGAACTATCAAGAAGTAAATGGTGGTCAGGTTTTAATGGGAAATAATATGCCTTGTGATATAATTGGAATAGGTGATATCTCTGTTAAAATGTTTGATGGAATTGTTAGGACTTTAAAGGGTGTGAGACATATTCCTGACTTACAGAGAAATTTAATCTCTGTAGGGATGTTAGATGAAGCAGGTTATTCCGGTAGGACTGAGAGTGGTACTATGAAGATATCTAGAGGAGCCATGGTTGTTATGAAAGGGGTTAAGAAAAATGGTTTGTATGTCTTACAAGGTCACACTATAACTGGTAGTCTTGCTGCTGCTATTCCTCAAGATAATACAAAATTATGGCACAATAGACTAGGACACATTAGTGAAAAAGGATTACACTATCTGTCTAAGCAAGGTTTATTTTTGGGTGAAAATATAACTAAGATAGATTTCTGTGAACATTGTGTCTTAGGGAAGCATCATAGACTAAGTTTCACTACTGGAATACACAAGTCAAAATCTGTGTTAGATTATGCTCATACTGACCTGTGGGGTCCTACTGTCACACCTACTTCAGGTGGAAATAGATATTTCCTCTTTATAATTGATGATTATTCTAGGAAGGTGTGGGTCTATCTTTTAAAGCATAAAAGTGAAGCTTTTGGAAAGTTTAAAACCTGGTGTATCCTTGTAGAAAATCAGACTGGTAAGAAACTGAAGGTCTTAAGAACAGACAATGGTTTAGAATTTTGCAACTCTGTTTTTGATAACTACTGTGTTAGTAATGGTATTCAAAGACACAAATCTGTGAGATACACCCTTCAGCAAAATGGTGTTGCTGAGAGGATGAACAGGACTTTGTTAGATAAAGTCAGATGTATGCTATCTAGCTCAGGTCTCTCAAAGGTTTTTTGGGGGGAAGCTGTTACAACAGCAGCCTATTTGGTGAATAGGTGTCCCTCTACTGCCATAGACTTTAATACTCCTGAATTCATGTGGTCTGGTCATAAACCAGATCTGACTAACCTAAGAGTGTTTGGTTGCCAAGCCTTTGCTCATCAGAAAGAGGAAAATTAAACCCTAGAGCTGTTAAATGTGTGTTCCTTGGTTATCCTGAGGGGGTTAAGGGTTATAGACTATGGCTGCATGAATCTGGAGGTTTTAAAGTTATTATAAGTAGAGATGTGGTGTTTAATGAGAATATTATGCCTTGTTTGAGAACTAACATTGCAGAAACTGAAATTCAACACAAAGAGAGTGCTGTTCAGATTGAGGTGGAGATTCAGACTTATGATAATGACATACAAGAGTCTCAACCAGATCCAGTTCTTGTTCCAGAACAGACACAAGATCTGGTCCATAACTCAGAAGCTACAGAGGAAGTTACTGAACAGCCAGATCAGACAATCCGGGATTACCAACTGGTCAGAGACAGGGAGAAAAGGCAGGTAAAGCCCACAAAAAGGTATGGCTATGCTGATCTTATTTCTTATGCCTTAATTTCTTATCAAAAATTAGCAAATAATGAACCTAAGAATTATATTGAGGCTATAAATAGTCAATATGCTAAATATTGGTATGATGCTATGAAAGATGAAATTAATTCTTTGCATAAAAACCAAACCTGGCAGCTAGTTCCTAAGTTAGAAAATCAAAAAATGGTTGATTGTAAATGGATCTTTAAAGTTAATGAGGGACTTACTGATAAAGATCCAGTTAGATTTAAGGCTAGACTTGTAGCAAAGGGGTTTACTCAAAGGGAAGGGGTAGACTATAATGAAATATTTTCTCCAGTGGTAAAGTATACCACTATTAGAGTAATTCTAGCCTTAGTAGCTCACTTTAACTGGGAACTAGAACAGTTAGATGTAAAAACTGCTTTTCTTCATGGTAATTTGGAAGAAAAAATCTTTATGAAACAACCAGAGGGTTTTACTGTCAAAGGTGACCAGGAACTTGTTTGCTTATTAAAAAGATCTGTATATGGATTAAAGCAAGCTCCTCGTCAATGGTATAAAAGATTTGATATGTTCATAACAAGAATAGGTTTTAAGAGAAGTAAATATGATATGTGTTTGTATTATAAAGGGTCTTCTCGTGGTAATACTGTTTTCTTACTGCTTTATGTTGATGATATGTTGCTTGCTGGCCAGAATATAGAGTAAATTCAGAAAATTAAGAAAAGCTTAAATTTTGAGTTTGATATGAAGGAATTAGGACCAGCTAAGAGAATTTTAGGTATGGATATTTTAAGGGACAGAAATAAGAAAATTTTGTTTCTTAATCAGAAAAATTATTTCAATAAAGTTTTAAATAAATTCTCTATGCATGATGCTGTTCCTACTAGTGTACCTTTAGCAAATCATTTTGATTTGTCTATTGAACATTGTCCTAAAACTGAGCAGGAAAAAGAAGATATGATAAGTGTTCCCTATTCTAATGCTGTAGGATCTGTGATGTACACTATGATATGTACAAGACCTGATCTTGCTCATGCTATTAGTGTATTGAGTAGGTTTATGGCTAATCCTGGTAGAGAGCACTGGGAAGCTCTTAAGTGGCTTCTTCGTTATATTAAAGGAACTTTAGATCATGGTCTGTTATTTAAACATAATAGTGAAGGTGTTACACTTAGAGGATATGTAGATTCTGACTTTGCTGGTGATAAAGATAAAAGAAGATCTACTACTTCTTATATGTTTACTGTGTGTGGAAGTTGTATAAGCTGGAAATCACAGCTTCAACCTATTGTAGCTCTTTCAACTACAGAGGCTGAATATATAGCTACTACAGAAGCTGTAAAAGAGGCTTTGTGGCTAAAAGGTTTGTTAACTGAACTTAATCTTTTGCATCGAAAGGTAGCAATTTTTTCTGATAGTCAAAGTTCAATATTTTTATGTAAAAATCCTGTTTTTCATGAAAGAACTAAACATATTGACGTTAAGTTTCATTTTGTGCGAGATGTGATTGAGCTGGGGCTTATACAAGTAGTGAAGATTCATACAGAATGTAATCTTTCAGACATGGGAACTAAAATACTTCCTTTGAGCAAGTTTGCTGTCTGCAAGAAGTTGCTCAGAATTGATCCAGGATAGTCTGAAACAAGTTGTTGAGAAGCTGATGTGAATTTCTGCTATTTAGTTCATTTATGTATCAAGGTGGAGATTGTTAGAAGTGATACATCATTTAGAGATTAAAACGACTGCGTTTTTATTAGTTCAAAACGCACAGCTTTGTGTTGGTCCATATATATTGTTTTCTACCCGTGTAAAACATAGGTGTGAGAGTTAGAGCTGCTGTTTTTCCAGATTAGGGATTGCGATAGAGTTCTTGCTGTATGGTCTCTGTTTTCTTCCTTTCTTCCTCATCATAGCTTAGGGTTTTCTAAGGGATCTGCTGTGAAGATCATTGAGAGAGGGTGTAAAGGGTTTAGGGGTAGTTTCTGGTAGTCAATGTGTGTTTAGATCAATCTCTTAGGTTGTAATCTCTACATCAATAATAGCAGAAGTTCCTTTGGTGGAGCAACAGAGGATGTAGGCATTTTTGGCCGAACCTCTATAAACTCTTGTGTGTTTTTGTTCTTGTTTTATTTCTTGTTCTTCTTGTCTTAGTATTTTGTCACAACACTTATTAACTGTCTTGGCTAAGCTACCTCCAGAATTCATGAAATGAAGCATCCTCCTTGAAGCTTAGAAGAAAATCACTGTCACAGCTTTACAATTTTATCAATGCAGAAAATAAATAATGTATAACTATGCAGCTGATAAAAATAAATAAGTTGGAATTCTTTAAATTTCACATGTGGGAGAGAAAAAGTGAGATAGATCATTAGGGTTTTTTCAATTTTGGGTGAACGACTGTTATGCAATTTAGAAGAGGTGATGTGGCATAATTTGAATAGTGTTTGATGATATTCAGTTTGTTATGATTTTTTTAGCAAAACTCCGTTAACCAAACCGATATTTTTTAGTTAACTCTTATTAAAACCGAACCGGTTCAGTTAAATTTTTTAGTTTGATTTGGTTTTTACCCATTTTAGATAAAATTGAAATGTTTCCCTTCCACAGTTATAGATTTAATTCTCTTTAATTAAAGATAAACTTAGTTTTATATAATATTTTTCTGATTAATTAATATAAATTGTCAAATTAAAGTTAGATTATGTTTAACATCACTTTTATTTTTATTTTTGTCTTCTGTTTTTCAAAAGAAAGAAAATTTTTTTTGTTAGTTTTGATTAAAAAAGGACTGTTATAAAAATATTCAAATATTCCCATATTCAGCTTTTTAAGTCTGAACTACTGATAGAGATCCAAACGAACCCTTACTGTCCGTCTAGGATTTTGCCTCTCTGTCTTAGCCAAACGTATAAAATACGTTTGGATAAATAAAATACGCTGCTCCTCCTATCTCCTTGGTACAGACCTTCGACATGATCTCCGTCGAAACAAACATAACGGGGTTATTTGGGCAAGCAGGGAAGGAAATAAGTAGAATAACACCCACTCACCCGTTAATCCAAAGGACCAAGGGTCACAACCTCCACGTCTCCATTTTGTTTTCGGATAGTTTGCTACCCCAAACCCAACCTTCTCCGATCAAAATCTGTTTCGGGTTTGAATTTTTGAATGGTTTTTGTAATTGGGTTTCGGTTGTGCAAGAGAATTGTTGGGAACGATGAGTGAGGAATTTGAGTTACGCTCCTACTTGTTGGACTGAGATTTTGATGAACTTTGTGCATTATATTGCTTCTTGCAATAGCTCTTCCATTTCAAGATTTAGTCTCATTTGCTCTGCCTCATAAACAACGAATTGCCATTCTTGGTCGTGGCCAACCTTCGTGCTCTGCCATATCTAGTTTTCCATCAACAGCCACAACATTGATGTTTTCTTCTTCGTCTAGCCAATTTCCTCCTCTGCTTGCTGATTGGCATGGAGAGCAAAGTTCAAGGCATCATCTACGCTAGCCTTTATGAGGTGGCGAGTGATGCTTTTGGATTGTGGCTTTCTATGAGCTTCGTCCATTCTTGCTTTTCTGCTTGGATTTTGAGAGAATGGGTTTTCAAGAAATGCTCTGTTTTTGGGGTGGGAAGAAGAGAGAGCGAGGAACGAAGAAGAAGACTATATAGTAGCCTTTTGGACAATTTTTTTCAAGATAAGACAATATTGTTTCGTCGAGGAACGACGATGTT
The DNA here is from genome assembly GCA_003254975.1 of Ochetophila trinervis. NCBI lineage: Eukaryota > Viridiplantae > Streptophyta > Magnoliopsida > Rosales > Rhamnaceae > Ochetophila > Ochetophila trinervis. Next base: position 24,820 of record QANX01003740.1, read on the forward strand.
TCATTTACAAGGTTTTCTTTATTTAGTAATTTTTTTTATTTGTCAATTTTAAGTATCTCATAAAATGTAGTAATCAAAGAGATTATTTTATCTCAAGTAGCACCTTTTAAAGATAAGGCATTATAGTTTTTTACTGTTTTTCGATTTTACATGCTTTATCTTTTTCTATTTGTTTGTTTCAAAGTAACTACTTTATTGAGCATAGACTGGATTTAATTACAGCATAGTTTGTTTTTTGAAAAACTTAAAATTGGGCTAAAATGATAATTTTTTTCCAAAGTATTAAAATTTACCCAATGATATAAATATTTCAACAAAACAGAGAGCAAAAAAAGAGGAAAAAAAATCAATAATTGGAACTAAAATTTATGCAACCATAGAATCAAATAAACACTCAAAATGAATCTAAATCCATACACAATTTAAATCTTATTGAAGATAGTAAATTTATATACAAAACAAACAAGAATCATGACAAAAATTTCAACATGTAAACTAAACACATCAAAGTACCAAATTGCATTAATTATTCATACAACAGTTTTTAATATAAGAAACAATGTAAACAAACTTATAGAAAAAACTATAGATGTTATTGATCCGTGCCAAGAGAGAAAGTATCAACAAAATTATACTTCACAATATTTTAAACAAAGAAAAAGATATTATATGTGCGTAAATAGATTGCAGACTTCTGCTTTCTTAAACTTTAAGGTATATTATCCACGATGAACTAAATCACACACACACACACACACACACACACACACACACACACACACATATATATATGAAAAAAAGGTAAAATGAAAATTCATCAGTTATATTTAATAAATAACAAAAGATCAATAATATGAAATATAAGAACACAACATTTAAACATATCTAGTTAATTGGTTGTCGCATGCATAGATAAAAATGTTACATTATTGGTTGAGAATTAAAATGGAAGTACAATGATAACATTTTTTTTTTTAATTTGACGGAGGAAAATTCTCACTTCCAATTAATTCAATAAATAGCAGAAGGCTAAACTAACCCCTAGTAAAAAAATATGAACAAAGTAAAAAGTATTCCTTTTTATTGTTTTTTTTTTTCAAGATTACTAAAAATCATTTTTTCATTCCCATTTTTTCATTCACGTTTCCTCCAAATCTCTTCTTTTCGTCAGCTAATTTTTTCATCTTTTCTCTTGGTTTATGATTTAACTCTATTTTTTTTTGCCTGCGACGTATTAGTTGCTTTTCCACTTTTGTATAGTTCCCCCCGGGGCTACCCATTGATATAAAGTCTTTATACAGAATAATTTTTTAAAATGGTTATAATGAAATAATTATATTTATAAATGAAATAATATTATTTATAAATAAAATAATATTATTCATAATAAAGTAATACATTAATATTAGTATTACTTCTTTATAAATTTTATTATTTCATTTATAAACAATATTATTTTATTATAAATTTTAATAAAATAATAATATTTTATTTATAACCGATCTTACCTGATAATAATGTTATTTCGGATAACATTACTTCGTTGTACCAATACAGCCATTTTTTTTTATAAAAAAAAAAAAAAAATACAGCCATTTTACATCGTGTACTGTAAAATATTCCATTGATATCCATCCAACTTTTCTTTCTTTTCACCTGACATCTCCATTACCAAACAAATCGTACAAACAACAAACATATTATAAAAAACAAGTAAATAAAGAAGGAAACAAACCAATATTATACCCAAACCAAATTTAAAATTAACGAGTAAACATAATAAAAACGAAAACAATAAATAAAAGTATTAAAATTCAATAAAACTAAAAAAAGTACACACATAACAAAAAATCAGACATGCCTTTAAAAAAAGGAATAACGTGGAGAATAGAAAGCAAAAAAAGAAAGAACGAAAAAATAAAATTAGAGTAAAAAACGAACATTTAAACTACCAGCTACTTTCACATAATTCAACTAAAATAACTATAATGAAAAATTAGACAAAAAAAAAGATCTCAAACTCCCTTGACCAAACCATGCTTGCACAAAACAAGATATCCAGAGCACCATTTTTTGCCTATTTAAAAAAATGAGAGAAAAAAACAGAAATATGGCACCTTGACCTTCCTCCCTTTCGGATTTTAATCTTCTCCCTCTTTGCCTGCTTGTTGTTCCTTTGTTAGATGAAGATAGAATAACTTTTACCCAAAAAAATTGTGAACAAAAATTTCACAAAATAGCTTTCTCTTTACTTGCTTCTTCTTCGTTTGTTTTACGTCTCAATCCAACTCCTTCTTCTTTGGTTAGTCGTCCTTCTTCTTTAGATTTCCAATTTTTCTCCCTCTTTCTCTCTTTCTTTTGTTATAGCGCAAAAAACCAAAAACCAACATATCTAACTCCATACTCTGACAAACATAGGTATATTTACGACCACATCCTTTAATTCTAATTGATGTCTCAAAAAAGTAAGAAGGCAATAAGTCATTTCCACCCCCACCAAATTTTGCCTAAAATCGACTCTCTCAAAATTTACTATAAAATCCTGCACTTACAATCTATATCCAAAACAAAATGAGGGTGCATCAGTCATTTCAATTCTATAAACAATATCAACCTCCGAACGACGCTGTTTTAACTAACCAAAACTGAAATAAAAAAAAAAACTACGGCCACTCGCCCTCCACACTTTTTTTTTTGATGAAAAATATAAACTGCATTAAAACAGCACAAAAAAGAAACACCCTCCACACTTGGTACAAAGTACAAATTGCCATTTAATATATAATAGATATATCCTATGCGCTGTGGGATAGCGTAACAAATTAATAGTGTACAAGTACTGCCTAAAATAGCCTATATATTTTTTTGGCCCATTTCATAATATGAACACTTAGGTAAGAGCATTGGAATAAATATGAAAGAGGATTGGAATAAATTATATAAGTAGATTAGGATTCTCAATCTTATCTATTAGATTGAATTAGAGAGTCCTAATCAAATTTGAGATTCTATTAAAGAAGAATCTTAAATTACAGATTATGAGTTGCTTTAGGAAAAGGAGTATTTGTTCTTATATCTATACATGAAAAGTTGATGAATATTATATATATGGCTTAAGCCTATATATATATCGTTCGGCACTATAGTTGTAGTACTTGTACTCTGTGTAGAAAGATTAAACGAATCAACAATGCGTAGATATAGAAGGAAAACAAGGGTGTGCCATTTACCAACGGAGCTACTAGAATATATCTTTTGCAGACTTGGGGCGAAAAATATCGTTGGCCTCAGATCTGTATGCAAAACCTAGTACGGGATCGTCACCAATCCTAGCTTTATCGTGAGGCATGCTGATCGACTGGTGCGCCAAGAATCATAATGGATATTTACTCTACCATGTGGATTTCCGCAGCATCTCACGCTTAGAAAAGGGGTTTAATTTTTCAGGAAAATTGGAATTTCCAATCCAATCTTCTTTAGCTCGTTTGTTTGGTGATTTTACTGCTTCTGCATTTGGTTGAATTTTACAAATTGACATTGTAAAACAGAGAAAGCAACCACTAAAAGATTGTGTTATAGAATACCATCTTTACTCTCTCAATACTAGTTCATAATACTGAAGATAGTCAAAATGACGTCGTTTTGATATCACAAAACTGGGTCGACCCGTTTTACTTTAACAGTCGGAATCTTATGATTCTGACCATCATTTTTTGAAAAATTTGTCCAGTTGGATTCATCTATTCGTTTCCGAAGAATCCCAAAGGTCAATTTAGTATAATACCCACTAGAATTGCATACCCAACTCAAACTTCAATTCGCACGGATTTTGAAGTTTTTTATGAAAATTCTAGTTATTTTATCAATTTAATTATACACAACAAATTATAATATGGAAAAACACAAATTTCATCTGAAAAAAAAAAATTTAAAAGAATTGTTTTCCTTTTTAGGTTCATGTGGCCAAAAGTTAAAGAAAAAGGAATTTGGTTTTTGAAATTTCAACAGGGTTGTGTACACTAAGTTTGTTAGCTTGGGTGTGGATCAGTGTTCTAAAATCAATTTAGGGTATGAAAATTTGAAAAAAAAAATTGGGGGATGGGCTGCAGAAGTTGAGAATGAACTGAAGGAAAAAAAGACATGAAATGCCTTTCTGCTTTTTTATTTTAGGCTCACGTGCATTTCACATGAAAAAAGCAGAAATCATCAAATGGCAATAGCTGTAGATATTAACTAAAATTTGAGTTTAAGTAGGTAATTGCAAAAAAAAAAGTTTAGGTAACTATTTATAAAATCTGATATAATTTAGATACCCCGTATGCAAATTATCCTAAATTAAATTCAAACGATAATTGCTATGGGAGAGACAATTGTCTGTGGTAATACCATCACAGCTTGCTTGGCCGCTGACCACTGGATTGGATGGTGAAATTTTAATTTACAAGTATTATCACAATTTACAACCAGTTTAGTGCCGGTGTTGATAAACAGATTAGGCCTGGTGGTTCATTTACTTATTCCGAAAGTCTACGGGTGAAGGTAACACATACTAGCTAGAATTCTAAAACTCTACTGCTTTTAGGCCTTCACGTTTTATATAGCCATTATCATTTCTAAGTGCCATGTTTTTCAGATTCTACCAAAAATATATAAATTGAATTACGGGCCATTGAGATAATATTGCGTTAATTTATTGTATTATACTAAACTTTACCAACTCTTTGGATACTAATTAACAGATCAGATCATCATCCTACTGCTTTAATCTAAAATGTATTGTTTATTCTAATATGATTCTAGATATAATATTCATAAGCAGAAAGTTCTAACACAAATTATATAGAAAATTATTTTTAAAAAATTATATGAAAAACTCTTCATGTAAACTTTTTGGGATCTACATGCCTTATCAATTAAGCATTGATTGGCTATAAAAATCCATCGTTTATATTAAAAATCTCCAATCTTAAAGTACGGCTGAAACATCCAATTTATTCACCCAACCAACATCATCGATGAATTTTTGTTTTTTGTGTTTTTACAAGAACCTAGAGTGCCAAGTGCAAAGACGCTACTTGGTAAATATTTTCTGGATAAGTAGGAGCAACAAGATAAAATAACATAGTGGTAGAGTATTATATTGGGTTCTTCCCACAAAAGGTTGTAATAACATCCGAGGAAAATGAACCTAAAGTTTACATAAGAAAATAGTGCATGATTAGAAAAGCTAAATCTTACCATTTTAACCCTTTTAACTGCTAGTGATAGCAGACAACTCAGTCAAACAAACCAAAAATCATTTCCTCCTCCTCCTCCTCCTCGCCATCTTCACGCTGCTCTTTGGATTTATCAATTATTTCTTCATTCTCGTTTCCCTCAGCAGCAACAGGAGCAATAGCAACTTGAAACTTGCTTGGATCCTGCAGTTTAGATTGTGCAACAAAAGTTAAATCAATTTTTCAAAACAGCATTATTTAGAAGCAAATACATTGAGTGTATTCAAAATCTACCTTTAAGTATTCCTTCACTGCCTCTGCCTGTGGGAAGGAGTATCCAGTGGTCACTGCGACAGCAAGAACATTCTTATATCCGTTGATGAGCATGTGGGGCGCAGCAGCAAGTGTTGGGTATGAGAGGGCCACTGACATCGCTGCAACCATGGAGATTCCAGCAGCAAATTTCTCAACAAGATCATCCTCTGTAAGATCAAGAACCTCAGGGCTGAAGACCGACCCATTGTCGTACACAGATTCGACAATCAGACCGTAAGAGAATGGTCGTATCAAGAGCTTCGAAAGAAGGGCAGCCTCAGAGGAGCCCACCTTGTCACCCTTCTTAATGAGCTCTACGGGGGTGATGATTTCAACAGTACCTTTGTTGATCTTGGTTGGGATGTTGAGAGCCTGAAAATTAGCTAATGAGATTACTGCTAAAATTGCAAGTTGGTGGGGGAAAAAAAGATTGGTAATGAACCTGGAAAAAGGAAGTCTGAGATGGATCGAGTCCAGTATTTCCGGGGGGAACCACGACATCGGTTGGGGCAACAAGACCAACACGAGCTGGAGCTCCCACCTATTCAAGTTTAGAAGCACACAAAATACAATTAACAAGTTAAGTAAGAACAATATTAACCTTTTAAAGCATAACAACCCAAGACTGACCAAAAAATTCCCTAGTGGACAGCTCAGCATATATATTGAAGAAATATAGTAAGATGGATAGTGTAGCACTTTATTAATTAATAAAGTGCTACACAAATCAAGTTTTAATAAAAAAAAAAAAAAAATCGAACAGAAAGTTTAAAGCAGCTTAATAAATTCCTAAAATTGCAGATTTCATATATGCAAAAACTATTTGACATTAATCCAAGTAATGCTATTCTTTATTTTTTTGGTAGAAAATTATTTATACTAATTACTGCCATTACTTTATGACTATTAATGAAAAGTGTTTCATTGGTTTATGCTTCATACATAAAGCAAAATGATAATCTTAACTTAAATGTCAGTGCTTAATTTAACACAAAAACTTTTATTCTTAATTATATAAAGTTTTTCAAACAACGACAATAGACTGAAAAATATGGTGCAGCGAAAAGCTCACAAAGAGAGCGACAGCTACACTTGACAACTGAGAAAGCATAAAATCTCTCATCAAATTATTTTGAAGACACACTAGAAGTAAATTATTCTTTTAACTCAATGAAAATTAAACTGTACCCTTCACCAATTAATGTATCAACAATAAATAAACCAATGCAATTCACCAAAAGAACAAATAAACCAATGCAATGATCAGTCATCAATTATAAAATAGAGAAAAGTCACATCAAGTTCAAATCAAAAGGACAAAAGAAATGTCCCACGCTAGCTTGATACCCGTATGTTATACCTTATACTTGGCAACTTCTTCCCTCAACTCCTTTAAATCACCCTTGGTGAAGATCAATCCCACATTGCCCTAAGTTTGGAAATGACCAAACGTATCAGAGCACTCAGTACATAGATGTAATATATCGGCAAAAAAAAGTACAAATCATTATCATAAACTTCGTAAGTTGGAATTTTCACAGACCAAAATCATTTGTCCGGATTTGGGCAAAGAGGAAAATAATAATATAATAGAAAAAAAAATTTAAATCCTACCTATATAAATTTTGCTGTCCAAGAAAAACAAAACCCCATTCAATAATTTAATTTAAACTCAAATATGGCAATTACTAGCAAGGTTAATGAAGTAAATATTCAGTTTCCATATAAAATCGTCATGAGCAACAAAACTACTCACTCAAATAATTTTTACCCACAATTTGTTAGGAACTACGCAACAGTTAGGTTCAGATCAAAAGGGTAGTTTATCAGAAAACAAACTACGAAGTACACAACCGTACGTATTTTTCCTTTAGATCAAGTTATTGAAAAATACTAGATGGAGTAAATAATTTAATATGTCCGTCCTATTTCTTAGTCCGAGACTCCGAAATAAATAAAAGAAAAAAAGAAAAGAAAGACTAGCTTCCTGCATTTTCTCATCTACCAAACAGTACAAAATATACCCATAAAATTTTAAATATATATAGCAAAAACACAAAATCAAAAATAAAATGTATGCCGCACAACGAGGAGAGGAATGAGATTTAGGACGGCTTTATTGCCCGTGTTCTCAGCATGAATCCTAATAGAGCGCTTCATCATGGTGTTCTTGCCCATGAGCACAATCGAGTGTCCCCGCAGACCTGATCGGATGTTCTGGAGCTGGTTAGAGCCAACATTATCGGCACCGGCGACCAGGATCTGAGAGTAGTCGCCGAGAAGACGGCAAAGATTCTTGTCGTACTGGATTTTCTTTTGGGTACGGGAAGGTTTCGCAGCCATTGCAAATGCTGATACAGAGAGACGAAAAAAAAAAAAATAAAGAAAGAAAAAAAGAAGAGGGTTTTTAGGGTTTTTGCTCGAAATAGATAACTCTGAAAGGTGGGATTTGGTAATGTAGGAGTTGCATGCAATATGCATTTTCTTTAGAATCGTGCCGACTTGGAAGTTTCTTGGGGGTTGGGTTGGCTAACTTACTGGGTCGGGCTCTCCATGCTTGGCCCACAAGATCTTTGGTGGTCCACCTTTGGATCTGATTCTATTAATAAAATAAATAATTATTTCTTATATATAAATTATTAAATTTGATGCGCAAAGTAATATATATTTTGCAATCTCTCATTTTTTTTTTTTTTCCCTTCCGGGAGGGGGCCTGGGGGGTTGTCTAAAATTTTTAATTTGAGCAATATGACTTGATTGTCTATTATAGGTTTCATTAAATATTATTTGAATTTTGTTTAGTATTTAGAAATACTAATAGATTTAATTGAATTATAAGTATATGAGATTGATTTTAACCCAAAAATAAAAAGAAATAAGAACTTATCCAAGGCAAAATACTATATATATACACACGTTACAATTTGTTATAGTCATGGAGATATTTCTTCTAGTATCTGTGTTTTTTTTTTTGGTAAATGTTGCATATGAAAATGATAATATGTTTTTCATATGCACCATTTCATAAATCTGTGTTTTTGATACAATATAAAATGGTGCATATGAAAAACATATTATCATTTAGGATAATTCACTTTATTGGTAATTGCATTTTTGTTTCTAAATATATATATATATATATATGTTGTGTATTTAGTCTCCCGAACTTATATATTTTTTGACACCATAAAAACCTTTACAATTTTCTAATGAAAAACGCAAATGCAAAGCACATAGAAAGATATCATGGTCATTTTACTATTTACGCTTGCTAAAAAAGGACTATACAATGGTACTAAAAAAACCATTGAGAGTATTTGGCAAAAACAATTAAAAAAATTAAATGTTTACAAATAATATATAATTATTTATTCATAAAAGATTAGGAAATAAATTTAGCTAATAAGAAAAATCGAAGGAATAATTATTTGACAAGAAATGTTATTAAAATCCAAATCAATAATATATATTTTTTAATTTTAATTAAAAAAAGAATAAAAAATTTATTTATCAAAAAATTATTTATTTTTTGCTAGGGATTAGCAAATTTCAAATTTAAGAATGTTGATAGGCTTAAAAATTTATAATTTTTATGCCATATTTTATACTTATTAGTTGCTAATTTTGAGCTTAAATTGTTGAAGATATACTTAAATAAGTATATCTTCTTCTTTAAAAAATTGAAAAATAACTCAAAAGATATTTATTTGGCCGGTTTTGTATGGGCAAGGATATTTTTTGTAATTTAGCTTTTTTATTTATTGATATTTATGTAATTTTGTTGAGCGAAGTTATTTTTAAATCCTAACCCTCGATTTAAGTTAAGGATGAGATGAAGATCAATAGCCAAAATTAAATTAAAGTGGCAGCTAAAGGAGATTCAAATTCAATGAACGAGATTTCTCAGTAAGCAAGCAAGACAATCTAAGGGTGGATAAGGTGTCGGAGTAATCAAATGGAAAATGGCGACTACAAAGTAAAGCTTCGATCTTCGATCGAAAGGTTTAAAAAATGGCTACTGCCTTGGATTGGAAATGAAAAAATGAAAGTGAGACAAAGAAAGGGGAAAAAATAAACAAAAACGGAAAATGAAAATGGAATTTCATCGTCTTCATTTTTTATTTCTAATTTAAAACACCTATGGAAATTAATCTTGGATATCCTCATGGAGGACAAGAAGCCGAGCAACACCCTTTTGGAGGACAAGAAGCAGAGGAAACACCTTTATAAGTACATGCAAACCACAATTTAAATCGGATACGATTATCTAATTTGAAAATAAAATTTCAAAAAAAGTAACGATCAAAGTGCAAATGTGAATATATTTTAGGGATTAACAATTTTAATAATCCTTGCGTTTATACTTTCTTTTCCGCTATTTAAAAAAAAAAAAATGAATACTTTTATAGGATTGGAACGTATATATCTAAATTTCACAGTTTACATGAAACAATTATCCTATATTTATTTTCAATGCAACATTCATTTTAGGTTACACATCACTTTTAATATTGCACTCATTCGTTCTAAATTATATTGTATCTATTTATTTGAAATTTTAGAGCATATCCAATTAGGAGTGGGTACAACCGAACCGGCCCGACAAAACTGACCGAATAGGACTGGCCGATTCAATTTTCGGTGCATTGTCTTTTCAAAAGCCGGTTCGGTGATAATTATAAAAAAATTGAAAAAAACTGATTCGGAAAGCAATTTAGCTTAGTTATTAACCGGACTGAACCGAACCGGTTTTTATATTTTATAAAAAAAAAATTTCCTTTCCCTTTCTCTCCATTTTTCCCATTCTCTCTCCTTTTTCCCAAAATAACCAAGTTTCAACTGTTGTCGGCGCCACACACCTCTTTCTCTCCACCTGCGCAGCAGTCACTTCTTTTCTCTCAATCTATTTTTTTTTTCTTCTTTTTCCTCAAATCTCTTTCAATTTATATGGATCTATCATAGATCTCCTAGTAATTAGATACGAAACTGGAGGAAAATGAGTTCTGAATTATTTTTTTTTTATATTGTTTATTTATTTATTTATTTTTTTTTTTTTTAGGGTTGATTTGTTCTGTTGGTGGTGGTGGTGGTAGATCTGTATCTGCAACAGTGGCGGAGGCGAAACCGATCGAGTAAAACAGAAGTTGATCGATTTCTGTAGTTCGGTTTTTGCTCGGTTACGAAGGTATTTTTGGTTTGGTTTCTGTTGCCACTCAACATGCACCGAAACTTGTCAGTTCAGTGTAAAATTCGATCGAACTGAACCGTGCCCACTCCTATCTCCAATAGATATGTGAATTATATAAGAGTGTCTCTAATAGAGATGTAGATTGAAAAAATAGTCATGACACATAAACAATGTACACAATATTTAAAAAAAAAAATTACAATGGCAATGTTTAAAATTAATGTCAAGTTGCTGTGGCTTGGGCATTATCAATATGAATATCTACTTCTAAAGACTATGTTAGCCATTTATTATTTTTGATAATGCCAGACTTTCTTTAAAAGTCATTTTTTTTTTTTTCTAAAATGGGGAAAAGTTAATAAAATATATAATAAATTAATAGCTATCAAAAGCTTTTTTGCACAACATAATTGGAAAATAATTTGTTATTTGACTATATATTTATGTCACATTTATAGAAATAATGTCAATTTTTATGCCACATATATAACAATCCACATTTATCATCAGAGATGCTCTAAATAGACATGACACATAAAAAATATAAGCAATGTTTTAAAAAAACTGTTCTTCAATAGTAATGTTTAAAGTGAATATAAAATTGATGTGATCTTGTTTGAATGTCTAATTCTGAAGATTATGTTAGACATTTTTATTTTTTTTCATAAAAGCTAATTTTTTTAAAAGTAATTTTTTAAACAGAAAAGTTAATAAAATATATAATTAATTAATAGCGATTAATAACCATTTAAAAAAATTTTGTACTAGCATTAAAGAATAATTTTTAATTTAACTATTTATTTATGCTATTTAAATTTAAATAATACCAATTTTTATACTACATGAATTGGTTTATATTCTTTATTGAAAATGCTTCGTATCTTTTAAATTTATTACCAATTATGTTAGGATTCTATTCCATTTTAGATTCACTCAGTGAGGGTTATGCCATTTCTATTAGGTAACAATTCATACTGTTTGGGTTTTAATTTATGAAGAATCCAGGTAATTTATGAAGAATCCAGGTGACAACTTCCTTATGCGAAAATATATTTCACAAAATTTCTAAAAAATTACAAACACATTTTTATTTTGATGAAAATACTATGACACAATAATATATATATGCGAAAATATAGTTTGTTCAAAACTCTTCTTAATAATTGGGAGAGAGGTTCATGTATGGATAATCTACTAGCAAAACTATTATCATTTTATATATATATACCAAACAAAAATTGGATTGTTGTTTGTGTCCATTAATGCCTTAATGACATTATTATTAAAATAAATAATAATAATATTGTTATAGGAAATAATGGTCCAAACAATATTAAAGATAGTTAAGTATTTTTGTTTTTTTTTTGTTGATAATTTTAAGTATTTTTGTTGTTGTCCATTGATTCATAAATAAACATCATATTAATAACTGTAGTATTGTTTTAGATATAGTTCTGAAGTAACCAAGGAACAAAATTTTGTTTGTAACTAGAAAGATGAATTACCATTATATTGAAGACGTAATTTTAGTTTAGTTTGGAATATTACTAAAAAAAGAGCAATTAGTTTTTTAAAACACCTGTATCTTCTTTTTGAGGGGTTTAAACACCTATTTAAGAGAGACTTTAGACCAAAAAGACAAAAGAGGAGTTACTTTGAAAAATCAATACCTCCAAAGGAGCGGGGGAGGGAGAGAGAGGGTTTTCTGAAATAGAGAAAGCGCGCTACATTGGCTGTTTTGGCAGTTTTTCGCTTCCTCCAAATACTTACTTTCCGGTTCCGCCATGGAAACCCTAGCACCTCAGCTTCCTTCCGCTTTCCGTTTGCCTTCAACGATTCACGTTGCCTTTAACAGAAGAGGCTCAGGGTCAATAGCTTTCGTTGGCCCCAGCTCACATGTACGGAGACTTAGATGCTCCGCCGTGTTCTCACCTCTGACTGGTAAATTTATGCCTTTTTATTTTAAAATGTTATCTCCGGTTCTGTTTGTTTTCCGAGAAAATGCATGGTTGAGAAAATGGGTAATTGAGTTCCTTTGTTTGGTTCTCGACAAAAAAATGGGTTGAAAATGGATATTTTTGGGTTCGTAGTTCATTTTTTCTTTCTGCATCTGTATAATGTAGATTGCGACCCTTTAGCTGGACAGTGATAGTAGTGTTATTCGTTACGTTGCGTCCCAAATTAAGAACCATCAAATAGTTAGAATTCGGACACAAAAAGTTTGTACTCAATTAGCATTCGGGCAAATTTGGACCTGAGTTAGTAATATCTGTGAAAGATACTGTGCCTAAACTAAAATTTTACACAGGTTGATTAGTCCCTTTTAATTGAAATTCACCCAACCTGAAAAAACGTACTGAACTGGATTTTGCATATATATTTATTTTCAGTTATATTAGTTTATCTGCAATCAAAGTTACCGACAGTTCGTTATAGTGATTTAATGTGGGCTTTGGTTGGTATGATTCATTTCCTCCAGTCAACCAGTCTGAGCAATTTGTAGCAGCATCAAAGAAGGGGAATTTAATTCCTCTGCATCGAACATTATTCTCTGATCACTTAACTCCTGTGCTTGCATACCGATGTCTGGTGAAGGAGGATGATAGAGATGCTCCAAGCTTTCTATTTGAGTCTGTTGAGCCGGGCCCAAAGGCTTCCAGTATTGTAAGCCCTTTTCTCTTGTTTCTTTATGTATAAGCTTACAAAAATATAAAGTGAGCGATCTATATATTTTAATTTTAACTATATTATAGGGACGGTATAGTGTGATTGGAGCTCAGCCAAGTATAGAAATAGTTGCGAAAGAGAATATGGTTACAATTATGGACCATGAGGAAGGGTGTAGGAAGGAGGAGATTGTGGAGGATCCAATGAGCATTCCTCGGAGAATAATGGAGGGATGGACACCCCAACTCATTGATGAACTTCCAGATGCATTTTGTGGTAAGAGCAGTAGATAGAAAACTTTATGCAGCTTATGTCATCACTATTTACTGAACTTAGTTTAAATTGCTGGTCTTTTTCTGGTCTTTGTTAGTATAATGCTAGTAATGTGGTGGTAAATTTATTCTCAAAAATGCTAGTAATGTGGTAGTAACTTTATTCTCAAAAGGAATCTTACTTTTGCTTGTCTTTCCATTTTTTGTATTTTTTAAATCTTACTTTTGCTTGTTTTTCTTTTTTTTTTTTGTATTTTTTAAGTTCCAGACTTGAAAGGGTCAGAATATTTCTCTGTAATGTAAACAATTAATGTTCAATGATTCACTCCCTTTGATCAGGTGGTTGGGTTGGTTACTTCTCGTATGATACAGTGCGCTACGCAGAGAAGAAAAAGTTACCATTCTCTTCTGCTCCGCTTGATGATAGAAACCTTCCTGATGTGCATCTAGGCCTTTATGATGACGTGATTGTTTTTGATCATGTGGAAAAGGTATTTCAAGTCATCGTAACTGATTTTCAGTTTTAGTATGATATATAACGCGCTATGCAGACAAGAAAAACTACTAGTTTTTAAAAAAAAAATTGTTTGGAACAAGATTAAGTGCTTTTTGTTATAGATATTATTTTGTTTTCTTAATCAACTTTTGACTTCAGAAAGCATATATTATTCACTGGGTGAGATTAGATCGGTATTCTTCTGTTGAGGAGGCCTTCAGTGATGGAATGAACCGGTTGGAAACATTAGTATCTAGGGTACATGACGTTGTCACGTGAGTAATTTTTATTTATTTTTTTTCTTAGAAGTTTTATTTTATAGATGTATATAATTTCTTTTTGGGGTATGAGGCCTTGTGTATTAACATTGCAAACTTCTCAGTAAAGTCTCTTAAGGTTGACATTGCAATGCAAATTGCTGATTGTCTTTTTCAGCCCGAGGCTGCCTGCAGGTTCAGTAAAATTGGAAACCCGTAATTTTGGTCCTAAAGTAGAAAATTCAACCATGAAGAGTGAGGAATACAAGAATGCTGTTTTGCAAGCTAAAGAGCACATCCTTGCTGGTGATATATTCCAGATTGTATTAAGTCAGCGCTTTGAACGTAGAACGTTTGCAGATCCATTCGAAGTGTATAGAGCATTACGGATGGTTAACCCAAGTCCATTCATGACTTATTTGCAGGTTTAGCTTCTTCTCTGGGAAATACTTGGCTGAAGGTTTTATTTCATCTTGAAATCTTTTAACTTACTAGTGTATGAATAATGTTTCTCATTATCAGGCTAGAGGATGTATTCTAGTTGCTTCAAGTCCCGAAATTCTCACACGTGTCAAGAAGGTAACTTTTGTAAATCTAAAGGAATTCTAAATCACGTGGATTTTTTAAATTTTTTTACAATTTTTCTGATTTTTATCATGGTTTAGTTATAACTACTTTGTATTAGTTATTATAGTGTAGTCTGAATATCATTCCAGCATCTATCTTTTTGGAAGATGACCAAATTTTTTGTTGTTTTTTTCTTTTAGTATTAATGCCATTTTTATTAATTTTAACTAGTTTGGTTGTCCATTTCTTATTGTTGCTAATAGGGTAAGGTCACTAATAGACCCCTTGCTGGTACCATCAGAAGAGGGAAGACACAAAAAGAAGACCTAATGTTGGAAAGGGAGCTTTTGAATGATGAAAAGCAATTGGCTGAGCACATCATGTTAGTGGACTTGGGTAGAAACGACGTTGGCAAGGTTTATACTCTTCTTTTTCATATTATTTCTTTGCAATTGATTTTTACTCTCTAGAGTGTAAATTTGAGGTATATAGTTTACTTATACCAAGTTGGTGTTTACTTATGTTTGACTTTCATCCCTTGGTGATGTCCAACTGAATTAATAATATTTACTCCCAAATTGCATGTTTCCCTAGATAGTTCTTTCAACCTTTTGGTTTGTCTTTGGCAAACTTAGATGTTAGATTGTATTGCTGTTAAGGCTGAATTTATTTATCAAGTCAATAACAGAGACTAGTTTAGTACTCTCTCTTGCTTTGTGGCATGCTCCTTTACATGTTCTATTTATGATTAAGAATGTACATGGCTTATCTTATTCAAAACAGCTTTAAGTTATTTTTCAGATATCATATCCAAATTTGTTTTCCTATATATTTTGGATCACAAATTGTAGAATTCTGTGCAAAGTTTATCTGATAAACACCGATAGTTGATTTTTTTTTTTAATTTTTTATTATTATCATTTTTGTATATTTGACTGTTATACATATGTTTCTATATAATTTCTGATAAATAGTATTGACTTCCCAGATTAATATATTCAGAATATGATCAAACATTTGTAGAACTGTTCCCAGTGTTCCAGAACCCACTGTTGTATTTCTTGTCAAAATACTTTACTGGAAGTTTGATGGCATGTCTTTAGATGAAAAGGATACGAAAACTCAATGAAGGGGTGTTAATGAGTATCAAATAGTCCTAATCTTCTGACGTTTATTGAAGCAAATTCTTGTCTTGTGTATATTGGGTTGCAAGTTGTGATATTTGTTACCTTGTTATTGAATCATCATGTCTCCATTCAGTGGCCTGTGTGTTTCCTCTTTAAAAATATTACATAACCTGCATTAGTTCTCACTCCATTTAATGTGGCTGCAACCATGTGATATAACTTGGCTGTTCATGCAGGTTTCCAAATCTGGTTCTGTTAAGGTTGAGAAGCTCATGAACATCGAGCGGTATTCCCATGTCATGCACATCAGTTCCACTGTAAGTACCTATGTAGTGGTATATAAATGGAGGATGGTGAAATTTAAGATTGATCCTTAATAGTTAATACTTTTGTTGCTTGAATGTTTTAGAACATTAAATATTACTAAATGTTACAAATATCTGAAATGTATAGTTAAATTTATACATGTACATTGCATTCTTAACAACTTGATGTATTTAGTGGCAAATTTCTGTGTTATTAATGGTAAGTCTACACTTGTTATCTCAGGTTACTGGAGAGTTAAAAGATGACTTAACAAGCTGGGATGCGTTGCGTGCTGCATTACCTGTTGGGACAGTCAGTGGAGCTCCTAAGGTTTTCATCACAAACCTCTTTCACCATTTGATAAATAAAATTCATTAGAAAATCTGATAATAGTGATGTTTGCTTGCCATTGTTCCAAAAATTTGAAATGGGGGATCCATGAAAAAATTTATTTTTAACTCTGTGAGGGTTCATTTTTGCTATTTCTAATTTGCAGCTCTGTTATAATTCAGGTGAAAGCCATGGAACTAATTGATGAGCTAGAGGTAACAAGGCGTGGGCCTTACAGTGGTGGGTTTGGGTCAATTTCATTTAATGGGGACATGGACATTGCCCTTGCTTTGAGAACTATCGTTTTCCCAACTGGTGCCCGATTCGATACAATGTTTTCATACAAGGATGTGAACAAGCGCCAAGAATGGGTTGCTCATCTCCAATCTGGAGCTGGAATTGTAGCTGACAGTGTTCCAGATGATGAACAAAAAGAGTGTGAGAACAAAGCTGCTGCTCTTGCCCGTGCAATTGATGTTGCAGAGTCTTCATTTGTTGATAAATGAACAAAATTCAGTCAACTTAAAGATCTCAAAAGCTCCAAATGTTCACTCAAGGTTTGAGAAGAAACCTGTGTGTTGATAATATCAGTTTTCGGACGGGTAGAAGTAGATCGTGAGAACTTGTCACCATAAAAGTACCAGATGAAGGCGCTGCTTGAAGAGCTGAGAGTGTAATTTAGCTTGTGAGGTACAGGGGGTTTAATTTTATGAATAATATAGTTAGGAATGGCAGTATAGCTAAAGCTATGTTGTCTATGCAAATGACGAACTTGTATTGAATTGGATTGTCATCTTTGTTTCCTGCAAAACAAGGGGAAAAAAAAATTGTATCTCAATATTTAAATAATATTAAATATCTTATTCTGATATAAAAAAGAAATAATATTTTTCTGTCATGGTTCAGGGACTTCCAAGAGTAGTTTTTTTTTTTTTTTTTTTTTATTAATTTTCTCTTCCGAAAGAAGTTTCAAATGCATGCCAAATTTGCTGGGTGATTAACTGTTAGTTTCAGCATTTTCCTCTGCAATGGTGAACATGGTGATGGTGGGGTTTGTAACACTCCAATGCTCCCATGAATGATAATAACTTAATATAAAAATTAGAATTCAACATAAGTGATGATTACTTCCAACTAAATAATTTTTACTATAAAAAATAATAAATTAGCACTTGTAAACTTCAAGTCCAAATTAAACTGCAAAGTCTAATGTCCCAAAAACTACATACAAATTATTTTACTTGAATATTCCAAACTAAAACTTAAATTGGCTAATTTGAACTTAATAACATTTAATTATGAGAGAGGTAGACATAACTTTAACAAAAAAACTAACTAAACTACAAAACACAAAAATTAGCAATGAAGCTCCAAGTGATGCTTTAAAAATATTTAAGCCATTTTCTTTTTCTTTGATTCCATCACCAAGTCTTGAAAAGTAGGTTCGAGCTACAAGTCTAATATATAACAATTATTTTTTTTCTTTCTTTTTTTACCCAAAATATAGCCAATATAAGTAATTTACCAATAAAATTGAATATCAAATATGTACATAAAAATAATAGAAACAATTTTAAAATCTTTGCAAATCAATGAGATAAACTCTAATAAAACATAATCAATCATAAAATATAATTGTCAAAATATTAGTTTTACTTCATGTTAAAATATTTAATATGTGTCAATTACATGCTTCTGGAGCATTTTCCAATGGATTGTCATATGGACCTTCAAATTTTGGAGTTCCTCGCCTAGAGACTTTGACTACACCTTTTTTACTTCATTATGGTGTTTAGAAACTTTTAATCCAAGGGCTTTGGGCTCTTTTTATTTCCATTATGTTTTCACATACAAAAACTTAACCAAACTCGTATAAAGTTCATTGTATTTTCAAAAACATATTTAATGTACCAATATATACTCAACCATTAACATGGTCATTTCTCATCACAAAATATCATCCAATATGTAACATATTTCAAATAGTAAAAGCATTAACCAAAAATGTCATAAATCATCTCAAATTTAACATCAACTAGAAAAATTGTGTTTGATGCATAACTTTTTTCTCTTTAATCAAACAACATTAAAATCACTTGAAATTTTTAGTATGATTAGTAGACATGTGGATCAATATGTGGTAAAAGTATCAAGTCAAACAAGTAATACAAACTAATTTAATTTATATTGGAAGTATAACAAGTAGAACACTAAAAAAAAGCTTTTTCTACAATTAATTTTTTTTTGTAAAATTTATTTCAACAACAAAGAAAATAAAGTTATAAACGAAACTTTTCCAAATTAAAGAAAACATATAACAGTACCTATGTAAAAAATAGAAACCTCAAAATAGCTAAATAAGTGTATAAACGTGAATTTTTGGTTTAATACAATAAATCTGAAAATCAGTTTTCAAAATAGAAGTGACCTTAAAGAAAACTCAATTCTGTATTAATTATGAAACAAAAATTGCTAAAACTTTACCGAGCTTAAATAGACATATAAGACATTTTTCACAAACTTTTAGCACAAAAGGAGCTCATTTGTTATAGTTTTGGATTTCATATATTTGAAATTTTAGCTTATATTTGAAAATTTTTACAACAAAAATGTAATCTTGAAAATTCATATAAAATTAGATATATAACATTTTTCAATGAAATCTATCTCTTAATTTTAATTAGCATGTCTAGTTTTCATCCTTCAAATTTCAAACCAAATAAAAAACAATAGATACTCAAATCCACACATATATACATAGAATACCAGCCTACAACCAAATTTTAGATTTTTTTTTTGACCAAAATATTAATTTCACATTTGAAACTTATATGTAACTCATAAACAATATTTAACACATCATAACAACATTTGAACATCATCAAAATAAAAATCCAAATTGTCAAATACCTCCTACAAAAGCTTGTAAAAATTTTCTTTAGCTTAACCCTTCAAATCAACCAAATTAGCTTTTCAAATTTAGCTGTTGTCCTTACTAATTTAAAGTGTTTTTTTTTTTTTTTTTTAACTCTTGAAACTTAAAAAGTGAGTAAAATTTCAATAGATTTTTCAAAAAGATTATATGCAATAAAACTTTTGCAGAGAGAAAGATAAAAACTTCGTTTTAATTATAAGATTGTAGAATTTGAATGAAAAATGAAAATTTTAAAGAAGAAAAAAGATAAAATTTTGAATATATTTTCTCTTGCTTTTAAGGTGAGAATAGAAAAAGATGTAAAATATTTTTATTTTTTTCTATTTTGTATTATAAAATCTGATTATTAAAAATTAGATTGGTCCTTTTCATGAAAATGAAAACATTGAACTTATCTAATTAATAGTTTGTTTTTAAATAAATCAAAATAAACAGGCTTAACTAATTATTTGAGCTGTTTTAGGATAGATATTGCAGGTGGCCCTTACACAATGTCATCTTCAATGACCAAAGTTTGTTTTTTTTTTTTTTTTGGTTTTTTTTGGTTTTTTTTTTAAAGGAATCAATGACCAAAGTTTGACATTGTTAAAAAAAGAAAAAATACAATTTTAATCTAAACATCAAAGCTGGTAGGGAGATCTATCATTTTCTCTAATACTAATTATTACTGATAGTGAATACCATATATGGCTTTTTGATTCTGATTCACATTCGATTGTAAAAGATTTTTACATTAAATAAAACATGGAAAAAAAGATTATCATTGTAAATATATTTGTTCTTTTAAGGAACCAAAATATATTAAATACTAATAATTGATTATATTTTTATTGAAGCATGACGTACATGTATAACAGGTTCTGCTTATTAGGCGCCCCAATTATCTTCTCCTTATTCAGTTATTCTTCTCCACTTTCAAGTTTCAACGCCAACTTCTTGCAAGTTTGCATCAGCTCCTCACCAACCATTTTTTCCATGTCTTGAATTTTTGGTGCGTTTTGGGGAAATTCGGTTACTATATATTCTTTACTCATTCTCTATGTTTTTTTTTTTTTTTTTTTTTTTTTGGGGGTTTTGATGCTTTTAGTTAATGTTTTATTTAAGTAGAATTTTATTTCCATTGATTTTCTGTTTCTGCTAATTATGTATGTAATCTAGTTATAAATAGGTCAACATCGGAAAATCAATGTCCCAGTCAGTTTGAAATGTCCTATTTAGAACCATTCTAACCACTCACTTTTTTTTATTGAGATTTATATAGACATAAATTTTAAAATCTAGATACTTTCATAATAGTGCCAATTGCTTTTTGGTTCTGGCCAAATGATTTTCATATATTTTTAAAAAATATTATTGATCATTAATAGTTTTAGTTATTCCTGAATTGATAAGTAGATTTTTATAAGTAAAAAATAAGATCAAGTGAATATCATACAATAATTAAAAATATATTTACCTATTATTTTTTTTCTAATAAACATTATTTTTTACCAAATAAAAAAAATACAGTCTAGACATATAGTAATTATTACAAAAATTCATAAAATAAATCATTTTCTTTATTATTAATTTTTTTTAAAAGCTCATGTTTTTTACTAGTAGGGAATGGTCTATTACCTCTATTTCCATTTTTATTTCGTGACAAACTTTAATCTTTTCTTAAATAAAACAGCAAACTAAAATTTATTGATGTTTTTTTTTTGGTAATAAAAAATTTATTAATGAATGGTACGGCTAGCAACAACGAACGTTTTAAAGATAACTTAGATAAGACGTTGACACGTCATAAAAGTTAATCTACCACGTTATTGTAATTGCATTTCGTACTCAAATGCCAAACTACTTCGTCATCGCTATTCTTGTAATTTCCGGTTCACTCCATTTTCACGGCTACCGGTATTCCTTCATTGCCCCAAAACTCCATTTTTACTTGGCGTCTTGTTTTTTTCTTATTTATTTATTTATTTGTTTATTTTTATTTTCTTTTTCTGATTTTTGTTTACATTATTTTTGCTATATTATCAAATTCTTATCTTGTACTTCTTCTGTTTGATGAAATGCCTCGCTTTCCTGATTGTGCCACTCATGTACAATCCTTTTGTTATTTGTGCTTTCAACTGCTTGTTTGATTATATACCACCGAGGATAGTAGCTTAGCAAATGAAGGTCAACGACCATCTGTGGTAGCTTAATAGAAGGAAGCTAACCGACCATAGTGCATAACATCTGTGAGTATGAGAGTTGTGGTTTGAGTTCTCCGTTATTGCCTTAGAAGAAGGTTCCATGCTGCAACTAGCAGGATATCTCTTTTTTTCTATCCACACAAAAGGAAACAAGGAAGAACAAATTGTGTGGTTGATTATATGGGTCGGTTTTATTTGTCTATGGTTTTGTTATTCTTGGACCCAAATGATAGTTTTGCTGGGAAGTTTAAGTGGATTGCGTCAAAACTTATTTCAATTATAGAGTTATGCTTTTCTTTATCCACGATTTCTTTATTAGGAATTTGGAGTAATAAAGAATTACATCTGAGTTCTAATGGGATTTTACTTAATTTTGTACCACACCAGTCTGTATTGTCACGTTGGAACATTTTCTCTCCCTTGTTATATGAAAATTATGTATTTATTAGAGAATCTTGCCATTTTTCATTTATATACTTAGAGAAGATGTGAGACAGCGCTAAGAAAGTAGAGCTATTAATAAGGTTTTATGATGTTTTATGTTTACCATTTTGCTTGTTGGTTGATGGTAGTCTCAGTGAACTGGAATGAAGTCTAGCCTCAATGAAAATCTTTGTTGCTTATTATTCATATACCCCCATGACCCACCATTACCTTTTCATCTGTTATTGGTTCATATTCCATCCATCCTTGTAGGATGATCAAATAACTGATGATCAATGAAGAGCCTGTACTTGAGGTCAGTTTGAATCAGGTTACATGAAAATCTCAGGGAACAATTCTCATTCCCTAAAAGATTCTTTTACCATTCTTTTTTTTTTCTGTACCCAGTGGTCATTTCTTTAAAGCTGCCGACTTCTGTCTTCTTGAATTAGGCCTTAAGTCCACTTTGTATGCCAGCTATAACAATCAATTTGAAGCATCTGATTGTGTTTTGACTACGCTGAGTTTTTGTTATTATCAGTAAGAGTGTTTGGAGGGTACATTGTTGAAGTGGGTAGCCATTATCATCAGGAGTGCATTTGGGTCAAGGACCCACATGCATTATTTTTATTGGTTCCTTGATTTGCATGAGTGATGCTTTTGTGTTTTAATTTCTAAATTCTTCTTTCTTATAACTTCTAGCCAAAGACTTATTAGTTATAAGTACAATAAATAATAGTAGTAAAAGTGCATCAGCGAGTGGTTTTGTTGATACAAAAGTTGTTAAGTCTTAAGTCAGTTGATGAAGTATTTCTTGGTATGGTATAACAATTCAAGCTTTCTGATACATGTGTGTTATTCGGATGTAACATTCAGGGGAGTCACTGTGCCAGTATACATGCTATAAAATAGTTGGAAAATTATTATCTGAATCCTACCTGAGACTGCATCTATGGCTACCACAAAGATCTACGTTGTGTAAGTATATCTCATGTTCTTCCCTCTCTTCTTTTTCTCCCTCTGACACACACCCATGTGCATGCACACAGACAGAGACACGAACAAATGCAGAAGACAGTGTAGGATTAGTTGAATTGATTCTTTATTACTTATTTCACTATATAATTCCCCAAACTTTGCATGTCAATTAAATTTTTTCAGGTACTATTCCTTGTATGGACATGTAGAAACAATGGCACGAGAAGTTCAGCGAGGAGCTAATGCAGTCCAAGGTGTTGAAGCAACTCTTTGGCAGGTTGTTTTTATATGGGTGATAATGATAAATTGCTAGCTAATTAGTATGATTGTGAGGAATGTCCCTTTAATATCCTGAATTGAATACAATGGAGCAGGTACCTGAGACACTTTCTGATGTGATACTAAATAAGATGAAGGCCCCTCCCAAGTCAGATGACGTGGCAGAGATCAAGCCGGAACAACTTCTGGAAGCTGATGGTTTTATGTTTGGGTTTCCTTCTCGTTTTGGTGTGATGGCAGCACAATGCAAGGCCTTCTTTGATGCCTCTGGCGACATATGGAAAACACAAGCACTCGCTGGCAAACCTGCTGGAATCTTCTGGAGTACTGGATTTCATGGGGGAGGCCAGGAGCTTACTGCGTGAGTTTCCACCTGTCATCTAGATATTCCACTTAATTCTATGTTAGTTTACCTATACACAAAAAATTGGAGATCCAAACTTGTTCCGGAAAGGCTAACTTTGGTTTCTTCAACTCCTTGGACCTCTCCTGCATTGGCTTCTTGCTGAAAGAGAACTGGTTCTAATAAAAAGATAACCCTTACTAAATATTAACGAAAAGATAGGGAAAACCAGTCTTTTCCATCATCCCATTTCATAGAGAAATTATGTTAATCTCAAAGTTTCTTTTCCATTTCTTTCCTAAGCGATTCAAAGTAGTATTTTTTTCTTCACAAACTATTATTATGTTAATGGGGGTTTGATTTTGTACTCGCTCCTGCAAATTAAAGTTACCCTGCTTGATTATTTTGCTTGACCTATTGTTGGCAGATTAACAGCCGTAACACAGTTGGCACATCATGGTATGATATATGTCCCTCTTGGATACACCTTTGGAAGTGGCATGTTTGAGATGAATGAGGTGAAGGGTGGCTCTTCTTATGGTGCTGGAACTTATGCAGCGGATGGATCTCGTGTACCTACGGAGCTAGAGCTCCAGCAGGCATTTCACCAGGGTAAATATGTTGCCGAAATTGCAAAAAAACTCAAAAGCTAACCACCTTTAGCATAATAAATACGCATCTAAGATGCTCAAAGGGTTTGCCAGTGTAATGAATGACATACTTGACACAATGGCAATACCGAGTATCTCCTCAGATGCTAAATTACATTCAAAATTCATTTGTAATAGTAAAATGATATTCTTTCAACGGTAAGCTTCATATGATTTACTTTTGCTTAAGGTTTTTGTTTAGTTTTCTTTTCTTATGAAAGAAGGAAGAGTAGGGGGAGGGAGGGATTGAGTTATTGCAATAGAAATGGGTATTTCATCCATTACATGGTACTGGACCACAAAATTCTATAGGAATTTAACCCAAATGGAGTTATGGATAAGCATTGTTGTGTTGGGAACTAAAGGACTAAGGGAAAGAGTCCAATTTGTTGATTTTTCTTGCTGTTTTTTGATGTTGCAAGTCATGTGGATAGTATCATTGCCCCAAAAAAAGAAAAAAAAAAAGAAAAAGAAAAAGAAAAAAAAAAGTTGTGGATAGTAGTTTATTTATTTATTTTTTTGAGATTCTAAATTTGGGGATGATATTATTCGGGTGACTAAAAATTATTGTTAGTTGAATTCTTTAAATTTCGTTCATCTTTTTAGTTTGACCAACAAAAAAAAAAATTCTTGTTTAGCCACAATAATTAGACAATATAAATTTTTATTAATGATTTTTAAAACAAAATTTAAATAAAAAAATTATCAAAAAAATTATTTTCTTTTGTCTTAGAAGACGTAATTTAGTTCCCTTGTCGTAAATATTTAAAAATATATAAATATACTACGATCTAGTTTATTGGAGTGGAGATTCACTCAAATTTAGCTTTTGGAGTAGATATGAAATAACTAACTGGTGCTATGAAAACTTATATTTCTTATGCTTATTCTTCTATTTTTATGACAATTTAAATGAATGTTTTGGTTCAAAATCAAATAAAAAAAAGAAGAAGAAATGTTACTTATTATAATACTTTTCACTTTGAAAAACCAGTTTCTCCAGAGAGGAAAAAAATATAACAATTAAAAAAAAAAAGTAGCTGTTGCTGATGTAACATAGTTCCTGTACTCTTTTAGTAAAGACGAAAACGACAGCGTTCGGTGACAACCAAAACCAGCTACCGATCTCCAGCTGCAAGTCTGCAAAATTAGGACTCTTAACATTGTAATAAAACCTCTCTAGCCCTGAACCGATTCGGTTTCGGAAACCTCATTTCTCTTGGCACGAATCAAAGTCAAATCCCACCCTTCTCTCTCCGTATTTTTCTCTCTCTGAATCTGCCCGGAGATGGAGGGCCTCTGGCGAGCGGCGACGGGCCAAGACCCGAGCCCCGAAGACTACAGCGGAGTGGAGTTCTGGTCCAACCCGGAACGAACCGGGTGGCTAACCAAACAGGGCGACTACATCAAGACCTGGCGCCGCCGCTGGTTCGTCCTCAAACAGGGAAAGCTACTCTGGTTCAAGGACCGCCACGTCACCCGCGGCTCCGTTCCACGCGGCGTGATCCCGGTCGGCACCTGCTTGACCGTCAAGGGCGCTGAGGATATCGTCCACAAACCCTGTGCCTTCGAGCTCTCCACCACCGGCCAAGATACCATGTACTTCATCGCCGATTCCGAGAAGGAGAAGGAGGAGTGGATCAACTCCATCGGGCGCTCCATCGTCCAGCATTCGCGATCGCTTGCCGATTCCGAGGTCGTTGATTATGATAATCGAAGCTGATTGTTTTTGTTTTTCCTTCTTCTTTTCATTCGTATATTTGCTTTCGTTTTACGCTACCATAGTCCGAGTGTATAAATTGTTTCAAGATTATCTCTCTTTCTCTTCTCTTCTCTTTTTTTTTTTTTGTTCATGTAATCATTTCTCTTGGTTATTAGTTAAAAAGTTTGCAGTCTTTGTTGTTGAATTTGCTGTCAAATCTGATTTTAGCCAAATCTTGGTCTTTTTGTTGTTCTATATGACGGTTTAGCTAAAGGGAAGCAATTATCAGCTCTTGATCCAATTTCTCTATGATCTGATGTTGGGTAGAATTGTATTGAATCTTTACCCCTATTTTAAGTTTTGGAATTTGGATTTTGTTCTGCAAATCGCTTACCCTTTGTTCAATATTTAACCGCCCCCTGCTCCCTTCCTCCTCCTTGCAGGCTGGTAATTTATGTGGTCAAATTGAATTGCTCTGCTCTACTTCTATGTTCCGTCATTGCTAGAATGTTTTGTTTTGTGTCTCAACGTGAACTCTGTGAAACTGGGTTTACTTATCAGAGCTTTTTTTTCTTTTCTTTTTTTGCTTTGCTTTCCTAGGTCATGGCTTACTTTTATGATCATGGGTATGATTCTCAAATTTCTGTGCTTCTCTGATCCTTTGTTTTCTGGGACATATTGTTCTTTGAACTTTTATAGTTTAGGATTTAGATTTTAAATCAACTTCATTCTTCTGTTTGGAGCTTCTTGTGAGAACCATGAATCCAACATAAGTTTGTAGAAGTGGAAATCGATCAGGGACTTTAGTGAGTGCATTTCTTGAGGTGTTCTTGGTTTGCTGTCAGATTTTTTAAGTAGCACATTTAAGAATCTTGGTGTCTTGGGGGTTTAAGAAATAGGGAAATGGCTATCATTGTGTGGCCTACTATTTATATTAGATTAAAAGTAACATGCTGTATGCACTTATTTACATCTTTTTCTTTGTGGTATAATGGCCAAACTTCTGAGTGTCTTCTTGTTAATTTACAATAAACTTGTTTTGCTTTTCCTATTTTTAAGAATCATTTGGCTTATTCTAGTCGGGAATGAAGTCGATGAAAAGCAGTTTTGCTGGTTGCTGCTTTTCTCAATTTACAGCATAATCATCATGTGTTTAGAAATGGGAAAACTTGGAATTTTTTACTGTTCATGTTGCTTCTATGCCACCAACTCAAGTATCTCTCATTTAACCTTGGAATTTAGTTAAGAGCCTACAGATAATATATTTTTGTCTGATTTCATTTTTTGTTGCTGTTTGTGATGCCAGAGAAATCTGTGTTTGAGACCATTACTAGTGCTTGCTAATTGCTTATCTATAAGTATACTGATAACCCTCTGGAAGCACGTTTCTTTTGAATTTGATAATGTTGTTTAAAGCTGGAATGTGTTAATTTATTTGCTTTTCTGGTTCTGCTTTATATTAAACTTCGCAATGAAAACTTTTGTTGCTATCATGCTAACCATAATATAGTTTTTTTTTTTTTTTTGATAACTAACCATACAGCATTATGGTCGATCCATATTATATATAGTTCAACAAGAATGCTAGAGTCATTTAAATGTTTCTTGATCTAAATTTAAATTATCTGAATATAGCGTTAAGATAATTATTTATATTTGGTATGCGACCATTAACGTTTGTTAAAAAGAACATATATTATTTGTCCATAATGCCAAATCCAAAACAAAATAAATAAGAAAAAGAATTTATTTTTCTTAACTGCGCTTATGGGATCTAGCGCGTGGAAATTGTATTTTGAATATTTATTACTTTTTTATTTTTGGTAAAGTAATCTTTATTACTTTATGGTAAGTTATTGTTGAAAAATCATTTTCGAAAAACAGAACAAAAGAAAAAGAATATTGGACAGTCCACAATGATTATTAGTAAAAATTGTCCAGTTGATAACATTTAAAAATTTTCAAATTCTGAATTCTCCCTAAGCAATTTTTTTTTTTTTGGCTTTAAAAAAAGAAAAAAAGAAAAAGAAAAGTCATTCGTGAATCGTCATGGGTCTAAATATTAAATTATTAACTTGTCATGAACGGGCTGGCAAAAGTGGTCCCCAATCTTTTATATAAACAAAGTAATGCATACACTTTTGGAAGTTTTCCCGTCAATTCTTGAAGACGGAGAAATCTAAAGAGTTGAAATGAAGAAATCAGAGTTGGTATTCATCCCAGCTCCAGGAATCGGTCACCTGGTTTCGGCTCTCGAATTCGCCAAGCGCTTAATCGACCATGACGATCGGCTTTCCGTCACGGTCCTCTCTATGAAGTTCCCCTTCACTCCCTTTGCAGATGAATTCACCAAATCTTTGGTGGCCTCGCACGACGAAATCAAAGTCATTGATCTTCCTCCAGTTGATCCACCGCCTCCTGAACTATTGAAGTCCCCTGAAAACTTCGTCTGTGCTTTCATTGAGAGTCTCATTCCTCATGTCAGAAACGCCCTTTCAGACATCGTTTCATCTTCTTCTTCCCGAGTTTCCGCCTTGGTTCTTGATTTCTTTTGCCTGTCTCTCATTGATGTCGGTCACGAACTGGGGCTTCCTTCTTATATGTTCTTGACTTCTAACCCAGGATTTCTGGGTCTCCTGCTCCACATTCCAATTCGCCATAATCAGAAGGGCTCTGAGTTTGACGCCTCAGATCCTGAGGTGTCATTGCCGGGTTTTTCAAACCCGGTTCCTGTGAGCGTTCTGCCTGATGCTCTGTTTGACAAGGATGGTGGATACAGTGCTTATGTGAAGCTTGGTCAGAGGTTCAGGGACACCAAAGGGATTATAGTAAATACATTTGCCGACTTGGAATTGGACTCTGTGAAGTCGCTGAGTGATGGAGAAACGCCTCCGGTCTACATGGTTGGGCCGGTGATTGACTTGGAAGGTCTACCTAACCCCAGTTTGGATCCGGCTCAGCGCGAGAAGATTATGCGTTGGCTTGACGACCAGCCCGAGTCTTCCGTGGTGTATCTATGCTTTGGAAGCATGGGGACCTTCGGAGCTATCCAACTGAGAGAAATAGCAACTGGGCTCGAAAGCAGTGGGCATAGATTCTTGTGGTCTATGCGAGTGCCTCCACCGGCGAAGAGTCCTGATGACATGTTGCCGGAAGGCTTCTCGGAACGGATCGGAGGGAGGGGGATGATATGTGGGTGGGCACCACAAATGGAAGTCTTGGCACACAAGGCAATCAGAGGATTTGTGTCCCATTGCGGTTGGAATTCCATATTGGAGAGCATATGGTTTGGAGTGCCAATTGCCACATGGCCAATATATGCAGAACAACAAATGAATGCGTTTAGGATGGTGAAGGAATTTGGGCTGGCAGTGGAGATGAAGTTGGAATACAGGAGGGGTGATCTTGTAATGGTGAACGAGATCGAAATTGCAGTAAGAGGTCTAATGGATGATAGTGATGAGCTGAGGAAGAAGGTGAAGGAGATGGGAGAGATGGCCAGGAAAGCTGTAATGGAAGGTGGGTCTTCCTACATTGCTGTTGGTCAGCTGATCAAGGATATTTTAGGAAGCAATTAATCCTGTGACAGTTAATTAATGGGTATGTTGTTCATTTACTAAAGCAAAATCAGTATATTTGTTGTCAGTAATGTTGTTCTTATAGGCATGCTAAGACTGTGATTCTGCAAATCCATGATATTTTTTGGGTCAAATAATCTAGAACATAGCTGTTGTTGGGTAAAGGAGTTTGAAGGAATAAAATTGCAGAGAAGATTCATAGATCATATAGTAAATGGCAAAAATTATATCTGTCATTTAATTCATATCCCTATATATATATTGTGTGTGAATTAATTCATATCCCTATTGGTCTAATGATTATTGGCAACTGTCTGCATTCAGTACTTTCTCCATTTGAAGACTTTGAGAGGGTATTTAGAATGACTTTTTCCTTATTCATATCCCTTGCTGTTCACATGGAAGCGTATATTAGGCAACCCCACTTTCTCCAAAATAGGAAAAAAAAATTTATAAGACTTTTATTTACTTTCTTTTAGCTTCCAACACATCCGTTCCCACCTGTACCATTAAAAAAAAAAGTCGTCGAGTGGAAATTTTTTATCATAAAATAAAATTTTTTTTATCAAATTTGTTTGAATAATTATTTTATATAATAAGGGGAAAACGATGATTCATCATCAATAAAGTAATTGGATAATGTTCTCTGTTTTTGCTACGTTAAAAAAATTGAAATTACAAACAAATATTTTATCATATATATATATATATATTTGGGTGAATAAATCCTTTATCGTATGAGAATATCATGTTTTTTTTTTTTTTTTTNTTTTTTTGTGGTGAATATGAGAATACCATGTTATTCAATATTGTGGTTAGAATAATGTATATTTATGATACTGTTTGGACCATATATTAATATTAATATTTTATTTAAACTTGATTTTGGAATATCTTTGTCCCACATCGTTTGGAGATGAAAATGTATTGAAAATGACAAAGTATAAATGTTTGGCTTCGAAAGTGAAATTGAGATTAGTCCCATATCGGAAGCACAAAGAGTTGGTGAATCACATTCTTCTATATAAATAGAGGCTTCAACAACTTTGAGAAGGACTCGCGTATCTACACACACCAGAAAACATAGACTACTTAGTTAATTTTCGTTAGAATTTACTTCGAATAGTCAAGTGTTTTACTTGAAAATTTTAATTAAAAGTCTTTTGATTTGAAAGGCATTCTGTAACCTTTAATTATTTTGTTCTCAATAATTAATACAATCGTTTTGATTTAAGTTTGATATTAATTGGCGCATATTTTATTTATTTCTTAGGACTATCATAGGTTCGAAGTGGCACATTCGCACACTTGAGACGACCGATTGTTGAGTTTTACACCAACATATCTTTTGGCACGTCCAGTGGGACTGACAAGTTTTCAACTTAGAAGATGGTACAGACTCGCTCGAAGACTCATGCATCCGACACCCACGGCAACATTACCAGCCGAAACGTGTCGGAGGAAGTTGGAACAGAAAGGGAAGCTAGAAGGATTCCAGACACGACAAAAATGTCTACCAGGATTCGATCTGGGAGCTTTCCCAGAAGTTGGAGACATACCAAGAGACCCAGCAGCAGATGTTGCAGGGAATCATGGACTTGCTGCGCCAACAGGTGCAGACGACTCAAATTGCGTCGAATGATGCAAGGCCGACTAACGGCCAGGAGGAACAACAGGTGCAGGCCTTTCAGGCCTTACCTACTGGCAACTCGCCAAGAACTGAGGCACCGGCCTTTCAGGCTAGGTCCAGTGGACACGATGTAAGAGTTATGCTGGAACGACAAGTTCATCCTTACATCCCCCCACCGACTCGGAACAATGTTCAAGCCGGGGGGCAAGTTGATAACCAAGGCCAGACCATGAGGGATGGCCGGGAAGAACATGTGACGCAAGCTTTTCAGACTGTACCCAACGTACATGGAGGGAGAGCAGATGTAAAACCACACTAGAACTTTCCAGCGCGAAATCAGATTCATGGAGGGGGGCATGCGGAGCATTTCGGACAGAACTTTAGGATTGGACACTATGATGCTCATGCCTACCAAGCAGACATCCACGCCCCGGCAAGGAGGAACGGATCGAACTGGATGAACCATGGCCAAAGCATAGACCGGGAAGCTGTTGAGACCATCATCCAAGAGATGATGGGTCCTGCATTCAGACGGACCGGACGTCCATCTTATAGGAGGCCATACCCTGATGCTTTCGACCGGATCGAATTTCCTAGGGGATTCAAGTTTCCTGACTTCATCATATTTTCTAGCGAGGAAAGACAATCCACCGTGGAGCACATAGGTCGCTTCACTATCTAGTGCGGAGAAGCAGATGCCAATGACTTCCTAAAGCTGCGTTTGTTTGCTAATTCTTTGACAGGTCCAGCTTTCACATGGTACATCAACCTGCAGCCAAATTTGATCCATAGCTGGCAAGAATTGGAGCAGAAGTTCCACAAACAGTTCTACAGGATTGAGCCGGAGATTTCCATGGCGGATTTATCGCGTCTACGTTAGATGGATGGAGAGTCGGTGCAGTTATTCATAATCCGGTTCAAGAAGGCAAGAATCAGATGTCACCTGGACATACCAGAAAGGGAGTTCGTCAAGTTAGCACAAGGCGGATTGAGCTACAAGCTTCGAAAGAAGTTTGAGGGGACATAATTCCATGACCTGTTCGAGTTGGTGTCTCGAGCCACTCTTTATGAAGGTATTCTGAAGGAAGAGTACCAAAGGAAAAACTCGTCCAGAGGGTCATACTATAAGGACCCGAATACTGAAATTCACTTGGTCGAAACTGAGAACCAAGAAAATGAGGATGGAGCAATTGAGGTGGATGCGGCAGAAGTAGTAGCTACACATCCATATGTCTGCAAAGCTCTTGCCAGACTAGTGAGGAGCCAGAAAGTTCCACAGCTGTTAATGAACGCAAGAAAGAATCATGCTGAACCAGAGAAGGTTTACAGTTTTGACATCTCCAAAGCTTACCAGATCTTTGACCATTTGTTGGCCGACAATGTAATCAAATTACCTGATGGCCATATTTTACCTTCAGCGGAAGAGATGAAGAAGAAGTCATACTGCAAATGGCATGACATGTGGTCACACCAGACCATCAATTGCGTAGCCTTCAGAAATACTATCCAGACCCTGATCGAGAAGGGAACACTGAAGTTCCCGGAGAAAGGGAAAGAAATAATGGAGGTGGACAACAATCCTTTCCCGTCGGCCGAACCAAACATGGTTTTGGCCAATATATTAGACTTGACAAAACCCAGAGTTCGGATTGATCTACGACAAACGTCATCCGGAGGAATTTGGAAGAGAGACATCAAGTTTAGAAGGGAGTATTCGGCCGAAAAGGCCGAATCTTCTTCTAAAGTGCTTTGTACACGGTGTAAGCACGTGGTTGAGGATAAGAAAATAAAGCGTCCGGCTAGGAATCAGAGCCGCGACATGACAAAGCCAACACTGGAGAACCACAACCAGATTTCTGTTTTCCGACGTCTGGGACCGAAGTTGCGGAACGGACCGGTGAAGCTTGATCTACATCGAGGGGGACAATGTTTAGACCATATATTAATTTTTCAAAAAATTAATATTTATTTAAGATTAATTTTGGTATAGTTTTGTCCCACATTGTTTGGAGATGAAAATGCTTTAGATTTGTACTAAGTATAAATTGTGGCTCTAGTCCCACATCGGAAAAGGGACAAACATCTTTGAAAGTTTCATTTTTGTAAATAGAAGCTTCACCAATAGTTGGAGGGATCCCTGCATCAACACAACTACAACATAGACAACTTAGTGTATTTTCTTTAGAATTTACTTCGAGTAGTCAAGTGTTTTTAGTTGTTTTTAGTTAAGTTTTTTAATTAAAAGTCATTTGATCTGAAAGTCATTTGTAACTTTTTAATTATTTTGTTCTCAATAATTAATACAATTGTTTGAGTAATTTGATTTAACTGGCGCACATTTTATTTTCTTTGGATTGTTTTAGATTCGAAGTAGCACGCTCGCACACCTAGGAGACGACCAATTGTTGTGTTTTACACCAACAGATACCTTTATAAATCTCACCCAAAAATCCATGAATTGGGTTTCAATAACCTCTTTTTGTACAAACTTGGACTTTCAAATATGAAAATTAAAAAGAAAATTAAAAATAAAAAAATTAAAAGAAGAAGAAAGAAGAAAAAAAAACACCTTAGCTTATATTCAATGAACAATTTAAGTGCTCGGTACAATTTGATAGTCTTCTTCTTCTTCCGGTGACTTGTAATGAATTACTCTGTGAAGCTTACTAACTGAAGTACCTAATTTCATCTTTGTGCAATCCAATCTTATTCTTTGATTCCTTGACTTTGAAGATTTAACGGAGTAGGGAAGTGAAGGACTATGACAATGACATAACACCCCGAATAATTAACATGTTTGCCAATCACGAATTTTTTCCTCTCTGCCTTCAATTACATTTGAAAAGGACTCATAAAAATTATTATGTCCGTCTCTCATTGGTTGTTCAAGGATTCCATTATCAAGAAGCGAATCCATGGCTTCTTGTACTAATTTTTCCTGGCACATTATTAATTCCCTTGATGTAGATCTACTTGTGGTTAATAGATATAGACAGTTTGTCCATAGAGTTCATTAATATCCGAGCTCATTAGTATACCCATCTATTTGAATAATCTGTCTCAATTCGAAAGGAATAACCAGTAATAAACATAATTTTTTTTAAACAATATTAATTATTTATTAGAAGATGAAAGATAATTTATGAGAAATACCCGTTTCAATATTAACAAGTAAAAATGAATGAAAATAACTTATAAAATCTTGAATTTTAATAGTCACCAACTACATTATCCAATTAATGGCTATTTATTATATTTTCATTGATTGAGGCCTCTGCTCTATCTCACACTTAGACCTGACAAAATATTACACGATAACACGATACAAAACGATACGATAAATTACGGATTTGAGTCTGCGAAATCAGATTGGATTGATATCAGTGTCACACGATAAGAAAACGGATTGAAACAGATTGAAGCACGTTAACACAATGTGTTACAATAAGACACGATAAAAAAAAATATTAATTTTGTTATTTCTTTATAGTTAATTTTTTACATTACTTTTTTTTTTAGTTTTAGAAAACTATAAAATTTATATTTTATTTAATTGAAAAATGATAATTTTTATATCTATTTATATATTAATATTTTATTTTATATTCTATATTTTTTATTATTTATATTGGATGTACAATTTCAGTTTGGTTTATTATATTTTGAATATTTTTAAATTTATAATTGAAATGCATATTTTATTTTTTAGTCAGGATAAATATTTTATATAGCTTTAATTCGTAATATTTTACATATTTTAAATTCACAGTTATTATTTATGTTGAATTTTAGTATGTTAATATATTTTTTTAAAATATTTAACATATTATTTGAATATGTATTTATGCTTAATAGACATGAACTGATAATGATTTATCATTTGACAATATATATTAATTTAAATAAAAAAAATAAAACATTAATGTATATGTCTAATAAACACGATACGAACACGAAACGATATGACACAAACACGGTTTAACACAAAAACTTAACAAATTGAGTTTAGATGAATAAAATTTAACACGATATGAACACAGTTCAACACGATACATTGACAGGCATACCCTTTCCGGTCATTTTCCATTTTTCTTTTTCATGACAGAACTAAAATATTCTGCTTTAGAAGTTTGACTTTATTCACCCACATTTTCCCCAACTTCTCAAATTTCTCCATATGATTTTATTTTATGTTTAAAGAAAGATGAAACATAAGAATTAAATCAAAGCTTCTACTTGTTAATAATTTTGAATTGAATCTTGACCTGATTCGTCTCTTGCACACCAAGACCTTCACTTCAGCCAAAAGAAAGAAAGACATAAAACAGAGATGATGAAGAAGGTAGAATTTCATTCACCAGATTCACACACCAGATCAATTATAGCCTCTCAGCCCGAGATTAAACTCATCGATGTCCCTCGAGTAGACCCACCTGCAAAAGAGCTATTGAAATCACGCGCCACGTGTCAAGAACATCATCTCTGATATCGTCTCCTCTCATGCTAGCAGTACCAATTCAGACAACCCGACCCGAGTTACCAATTCAAGTGGCTCTACGATCAGCCTCCATTGTCAGCGGTGTTCTTGTGCTTTGGAACCATGGGAAGCTTCGACGAAGCTCAAGTGAAAGAGATAGCGATTGGTCTGGAATGCAGTGACTTGCACCTAATCTAAGAAAGTAAGTGGGACTGAATTATGATTTAATATGATAATAAAAATTTAATAAATGTTATTTTTAGTTTTTAAAAATTAATTTTTCATTTACATATCAACTCGAGTTTATGAAAATGGGTATGCCATTTATTTATTTATTTTTAATTTAAAATAGATTGATATTATACCATTTAATTTATTTGAATTGATTATTTTAATTTAATTTAATAAAATTATATTTGAATTTTAATAATGAGCCATTGGATAAGATCGATTCTATAAAACTTGATCAACCAAACCAAATGAATTTAATTAACTTTTAAATAAAAAATTATATATATAATATAAATATATCTTTTTAATAATATATTTTATAAAATAAAATAATAATAAAAATACATTAATAAAAAAATTTAGTCAAACTTTGAAATTTAAATTATAAATTTTCAAAATTTAAAAAACTCAAAAGTTTTTTTTTTCCTTCTTTAAAGGTCTAAACTTCAACTAATTATCCAAATGTATTAAATATAATTACTATATTAGTAATTGAATTGGTTATTTTTAAATTTAATAGGATTTAATTATACCTACGGATAATTAGCATGGTTTAATGATATTGTCCTGTTTTTCCTTTATTTTAGAAGTAAAAGGCAAAAGAATTTGGTTCCATCTTTTGTCGTCGTTTAAAAAGGCAGCAAAGAGAAAATAAATAATGAGTAATATGAGGTGGTTTTGTCACTACTCGGAAATGGAAAATGAAATAGAATACGCTCATGCGTTTTTTTTTTTTTTTTTTTATCAACTAGCATTAGTTATATTCACCAAAAAAACTAGCATTAGTTATAGATAAAGATAGGCAAGCAAAAGATGCGCTGGCTTTCCCAAATTTACCCCTCACAAAAACAAAAAAATTCCCAAATATTAACAAAAAGAAAAGAGAGAGAAAAAGACTGCTCCTCTAAAAAAAATAAAAATAAAAAAGACAAAACTAGGAAATTGGGAACGAGTTAGCATAACAGTGGGGCATATGGCAACTCTAAGCGCCCCTCTTATCTCTCTCCCGCGTCACCCAAACCCAACTACCACAAATGTCAATAACGACCTTCTTTCGCTGTTAGATCAATGCACCAGCACAAAGCAGCTCCAGCAAGTCCATGCCCATATGCTTCGTACGGGTCTCTTCTTCGACCCTTACTCCGCCAGCAAAGTAATCACTGCTTCAGCTATCTCTTCTTTCTCCAGTCTCGTTTACGCCCGCCGGGTATTCGACCAAATTCCACAACCGAATCTTTATACTTGGAACACCCTCATTCGAGGTTACGCGTCCAGTTCTGAACCCACCCAAAGTATTCTTGTCTTTTTGGAAATGCTTTACCGGGGTTGTGAATTACCAAATAAATTCACCTACCCTTTTGTGATCAAGGCAGCTTCGGAACTTGAGGATTTGCGGATAGGAACAGGTTTTCATGGAATGGCAATCAAGTCCTCACTCGGTTCGGATGTGTTTATTCTGAATTCGCTTATACATTTATATGGGTCATGTGGGGATTTGGAGTTAGCACATCGGGTGTTTCTTAACATTCCTAAAAGGGATCTTGTTTCTTGGAATTCTATGATTACAGCTTTTGTACAGGGAAATTGTCCCAATGAGGCATTTGAAATGTTTAGGGAAATGGAGTTGGAGAATGTGAAACCGAATGATATAACAATGTTAGGTGTCTTGTCTGCTTGTGCAAAGAAGATGGACATAGAGTTTGGGAGGTGGGTCTGTTCATATATTGAAAGGAATGAGATTAGAGTGAACTTGACGTTAAACAATGCAATGCTTGATATGTATGTAAAATGTGGGAGTGTTGAAGATTCAAAAAGATTGTTTGATAAGATGCCAGAGAAGGATGTTGTCTCGTGGACCACTTTGCTTGATGGGTATGCTCAGTTGGGTAATTATGATGAGGCTCATCGTGTTTTTGAAGCAATGCCTTGTCAGGATATTGCTGCATGGAATGTCCTTATTTCTTCTTATGAACAAAATGGTAAGCCAAAGGAGGCTTTGGCTACTTTCCGTAAGTTGCAAACTAGCAAGAGTGCAAAGCCTAATGAAGTCACTTTGGTTAGTACTCTGTCATCTTGTTCTCAGTTGGGAGCAATTGATCTTGGACGGTGGATTCATGTTTACATTAAAAAGCAAGGGATTAAAATGAACTATCATCTTACGACATCTCTCATTGACATGTATGCTAAATGTGGTGATCTGGAGGAAGCACTTGAGGTATTTAATTCAGCAGGGAGGAAAGATGTTTTCAATTGGAGTGCCATGATTGCTGGTTTGGCAATGCATGGGCGTGGGAGGACTGCAGTAGATTTGTTCTCCAAAATGCTAGAGGCCAAGGTCAAGCCTAATTCTGTGACATTTACCAATATATTATGTGCCTGCAGCCACGCAGGATTAGTGGATGAGGGAAGAAATCTTTTCCATCAAATGGAGCCAATCTATGGGGTTGTTCCTGGATTGAAACATTATACTTGCATGGTTGATATTCTTGGTCGTTCAGGTCATCTGGAAGAGGCTATAGAGTTTATTGAGAAAATGCCAATTGCTCCTAATGCTTCTGTGTGGGGGGCTCTGCTTGCATCCTGTAGACTTCATGGAAATGTTGAACTTGCTGAAAAGGCTTGTAGCCAATTGCTTGAGTTGGATCCCAAAAATCACGGAGCCTATGTGCTTTTATCTAATATATATGCCAAAACAGGGAAATGGGATCAAGTTTCAGGGTTAAGGAAGTTTATGCGGGATTCTGGACTCAGGAAAGAACCGGGTTGCAGTTCAATTGAGGTCAGTGGCATTATACATGAGTTTTTAGTTGGTGATAATTCTCATCCTCTATCCAAGGAAATTTACTCAAAGTTAGATGAGGTTGCAACTAGGTTGAAATCAGTTGGATATGTGCCAGACTGCGAGTCTCACCTACTGCAACTTGTTGAAGAAGATGACATGAAAGAGCAGGCACTAAACCTTCACAGTGAGAAGTTAGCAATTACCTTTGGTCTTATAAGTATGGGCCCATCTCAGCCAATTAGGGTTGTGAAGAATCTCCGTGTTTGTGGGGACTGCCACTCAGTTGCTAAGCTTATATCCAGGCTTTATGGTAGAGAAATACTGCTGAGAGATCGGTATCGATTTCATCATTTTAAGGGAGGGCACTGCTCATGTATGGATTATTGGTGACATGAATAGTATTTTGTATGAAGATGTCACTCAAGCCGCTACAGAATTATATTGTCACAAACTATGTCAATTGTCCAAATTACTTGGAAAGTTGTCTATTTGTCGAAGTTTTTGAAGAAGAAAAAAATCTTCTGGCTCCATGTCACTGGAAATTACATATTGGGGGTGATTGACAGAAGACGCCTGGAAATATCAGAGTGAAGGTGTACTATATAGTTAGAGGCTATAAATGGATTCAACTTTCCTAATTCTAAGTTCCCTTCAAATACAATTTGTATGATTGTAGCCAATCAAGAAAATTTGTACACTAGCTTCATTAGTTCATATATTTAAGTACTGTCTAGTATTGCACACATACTGTGTTTGACTCTGTCCAATGCATCATTATCAAAACTTATACAAATTGTTCCTTGCTCATCATTGCAGCAGAAATAGTTCAATAGCAGGTCACCAAAGAAATAGTTTCTTCCAAAGATCATTACTCTTTTTCATTTTATTTTCCCTAATGATAAGGCATTAACAGTATGCTTAATGCGAGCGTTGCTGAATCTGTAAGCTCTAAGCTCTAACAATTTTTTTTTTTTTTCCTTTCTATATTTCTGGTTGGGCATCTAAATGACTGTTGAGGATACCGTTAGTTTTAACCAATATATATTATAGAACTGAAGCAGTTCCTTCATAGAGCTATCCCCGTATTATAAGTTGTACGCTTGTTTCTGGTCTATGAAGCTAGAAGGTAGCATTGGATATAATTTATTTCTGACATCTTATGCTTAACTCTTTTGTATCTTCTCTCTGATTTATATTTCTCTCTGTTCGATTCTAATGGACAAAATGAAAACCAGTCACCTTGGATCACATGTTGAAAGCTTGGAAACTCTTTGGCTCGAATTTCTAAAAGCTCCGAAACTATTGAGCAACAGTTATTTTACTAAATACAAGGTAGTTAAATTCTGCCTCATCTTATTCTTCTACTCCTATATTTTGAATTTGTATTAGCTTATCTAGTTTCCTTTTCATCATCCATATATATTTTTATTTTATTTTTTAAAAATTTTGCTTTTGAATTTTATATTCATAATCATCCTATCTTAACAGCATTCCTCCTATTTATTTGGGTTTATCTCTTTTTTCCATGTCACTTATTACTGTTGGGCTTGCTGAATTTGGTATTTAATATATATATCTCATCAATATGAGTGTTTTGTCAATAATATATTATGTGCATCTGATTTAACAAACAAAATTTTCAGTTTTGACAAAACAGTAAAGATGATTCTTTTTCGTCTTTGGAATTTGACGTGGAAGGAGTTTCAGATCTGGAAATTGGTTTTCCTTACTTCCATATTCTATTGCCGTTGAATTAATTGGATAGAATGACCATGGTACTGGGTTTCCTAGGAAAAAGGTCAACTCTGGAGTAGCAGAAAAATTCAAAATCAACGTCTTGACTAGGAACCAATCAAACACTACATGGATGATAGAACCAAAATCTAAAAAACCAAATAAAGAAAAGGGCTTAAATATCTTACTCTAGTTGTGATCATCAGAGCTTTTACTATATGCTTAACAGCAGAGAATAAACTAGAAAACTACATCCTCTTTTCACTGCCACGTGTCAAAATCCAACATTATATCGTACTACATACTTCTTTTCTTTGTCACCTTTATTCATATTCATATACACTGCCTACGTCTCTTTCCCTCTCTGAGCCCCGAATCAGAGCAAAGGCCACAGTGAAAATGGAAGCCTCTGCAACAAACTTTACATCCTTCTATGCAAAAATAAACAGTAAGAAGGGTCTGTCATCTTCAACAACTCTTCTGGGTCGATCTGATATGTGCTTACAACATCTGAAATCCAATGTTCATCTTCATCCTTCTGTTTCTCTCAGACACAAAGCATTTCAATTGGTTGCTTCATATCGAACACAGGTACCCTATTATCATAATGATAATCAAACCCTGTTTAATTCTCTTTTATAGGGGTTTGGGTTGCTTTATTATCATTTTCAATGATTACCCTTTTAATGTCTTTTATGATCTTCCTAAAACAGCTTTTAGTAATTTTGAATTATATCCAAAATTTTCTGCATTTCTTGTTTATAGTATGTGTATTAATTGGCTCTTGCTATAGAAGATATTGCAAGAACAGAAATATTTACAATATAGAGACTGAAGTAGCATTTTGACTTATCCTAATTTGATCATCTAAGATATTCCTAATCTGATTCTGTAAATGTACAAGCAGTTCTCAAGAGGGTTGGAGACAGCAGGATTAATCAGTATCCATTCAACAAGTTAGTTTTTTTAATTCCATCTTTTATCATTTTGTATTCACGATTAAGTTACCAATATGTACTTATAATTACTCTCTGCTTCTGATACACAGTAATGGCTGTTCGTACTAAATTCCAATTGCACAAGGAGTGTCACTTTGGAGAGCATTTTCTTCTGGTGGGAAATGAACCTGATATTGGCATGTGGAACCCGTCAAAAGCTATACCACTGAACTGGTCTCATGGGAATATATGGACCACTGAGATTGTAAGAGCTTTTTTGAGTTCTTGTTATGTTCTTGGCATGCATTGGGATGTCTTATATGTCTGTTCTGAACTTGGTTTATGTTTTCTTGTTTTGTTTTTTAGTATATAAAAGTTGACTCGCCAATTCACTACAAGTTAATACTCAAACAAGATTCAGGGGACGTAGTGTGGCAACCTGGTCCAGACCGAATTTTTTGTGCTTGGAAAACTGATAATCCTATAATCGTTGTAGAAGATTGGGAAAATGCTTCACTTCAGAAAATAACTGAAGAGAAAAATAACAATCATGATGCAGAAATACTGGAAACCCATGATAGGCAACCAACTGATGCAGAGAATGTTAGGCGTATTGGAGAGGAACTTAAACGGATCGCGAAAATGGGTGCAAAGTTTTTTGAATCAACTAGTAGACCTGACAATGAGTTTGTTGTTGGAGAGAAGACTAAGTATTCAACAGAAGGAACTTGGAAGAAAGCACACATGGGACTTAGCATTGCAAGTGGTTACAAGAAAGAGGCATCCATATATAAGAACAAACCGAAAACTTCCAGAAGAAAATTTCCAGTAAATATGGAAGATGAAGACTTGGGTATTCATGAA
The DNA here is from genome assembly GCA_003254975.1 of Ochetophila trinervis. Lineage (NCBI taxonomy): Eukaryota > Viridiplantae > Streptophyta > Magnoliopsida > Rosales > Rhamnaceae > Ochetophila > Ochetophila trinervis. Next base: position 67,288 of record QANX01003740.1, read on the forward strand.
GAAGGTTTTGTCCTTGTGCCTGGGTTGAAAAAGATGGTGTCTTAAGACTTAAACTTTTTGATAAATTAAGCCTTTCATTTCTTCATTTGTTTTGCGTTAATGAGAATCTAAATACTGCTGTGTTTGTCACCTTCGTGATTCAGATATCGGGAAGCCAATTGATGTAAACATGAGTATGGTTCAAAGGTTTTGCCTGAATGCCCTCTTTCTTTAATCTATCAGTTCAGTGCTCACCCTCCAGCATTTGTTTTACTTTCTTATTGACTATACATTCTCTAGATTTTGCATCTTGGCAATATTACGATATCAATTATGAAAAAATTAGAATGAAAGATAAGGTAGATTACAAATTCAAATCTTGATCCGGAATAATAAATAGGATATCACCACTTGCATAATGCTTTAGAATTTTATTTTTTGGTTAAAAAATTCTTTATAAATTTAGCCTAGCTTTGGCTAATCCATTGATTTATTTTTGTGTTGAACTCGATAATATATAGCAATTCCCAGCTTTCTCTGCACTCGTTGACCAAATGCCGACTCTTTTGAGAGCTTGCGTATCAAACTAATTTGGGAGAGCTTTTTGTTATTTAAACAGATCACCTAAAAGAAAGGGCTTCAAGAAATTGCGCTTCGAGGACTACTACTCAAATGGCTCAATTCAAAATGTACTTAAAATAGATGGAAAAAAGGAAAAAAAAAAAAAGAAAAAAAAAAGGGCAACATAAAATTGAAAAAAAAGAAAGAAAGAGAAAATCTTCCATGGTTATCATATGAATGATCTTGATAGATACAAGTTATGTCAAAGTAGTTAAGCGTACCAATCTGAATAACTTTTAAGATCCTTACACGTCCAATTATGCCAGCAACGACTCCCTCATCTGATGATAGGTAGAGGAATTCCTACCGTGGCTTAGCAATTTGTCCCGCTCTTTGTTTCAGAATTCTACAAGATAGGCTCCTAATTCATGCCTTTGTGATTCTTGACCTCTTATCCTCACTTCTTTCATAATCTTTCCGAGACTTAGACTCAAATTTATCATCATCATACCTGCCTGGTCTCTTATCTTCCCGCCTATAATTAACCTCTCTTGACTTTGAATCTCTCAACTTTGGCTCAACTTCATCATAATCATGCCTTCTCCAATTCTGTCCTTCCCTCTTATCCTGTTCTCCTCTCAAATTTGGCTGGAAGTCATCATCATTGTGCCTTCTTGATCTCTTTTCTTCTCTCCTATAGTGATCTTCTCTTGACTTTGGTTGATATTCGTAATCATCATGCCTTCTCGGTTTCTTTTCTTCCCTCCTATCAATGTCTTCTCTTGACTTCTCCACGTCTTCATCATCAGCACCATGCCTTCTCGATCTTTTGTCATCTCTCCTATCACGATCTTCTCTGGATTTTGGCTGAAATTCATCATCATTGTGCCTTCTAGATCTTTTTCCTTCCCTAGTATCATGATCTCTACTCCTCCGGTCATTATCATCGGTGTTGCCATAACTTCCTAATCTCTTTTCATCTCTCTTATCAATCTGCTTGGATTGGCTTTCCAATGCTCCATTTCCTTTTGCACTAAAGCTTGAATCTTTATTACCAAAGCCGAAACCTCCTTTTGCTGGATGTTCTTGAACATTAGTTGATTGGAAGTTGCCAGATCTTCCATCACCCTTTTTCGGACTGTCAAATTTGTCATGTCCCCACCTTGGTTCTTTGTCCTCATGGCCCCAACCTGTGTTTGCAGCTCTCTAAGTACAAACAGAAGAAAACATGGATAAGCATAAAATAGGGATGCAAATAACTTTAAAGTTTAAACAAATGATGATTTGCATAAATCAATCAGGTTTAAGGTTTTGTCGCTCCACATGCTTTAAAACACCTTTACTTCTCATCAAACAAGGATATCCAAAACCAGGGTGGTGGGGGATCAAAACCCAAGTTTCTTAAAAAAAAAGGCAAAAATTGAACACAAATGAGAGGATAACAATTAAGGATAGGACAAGCATGAGTAGGTGAAGACAAGAAAAAGGGGGACAGACATGGACAAGAAAAACCTTATAAACCTCCCTCTATTCATATCAATCAACATCTCTTCATCTGGGCAATCCAATAAGGATTACAAAAGTTGAACATTAACAACAATCTCTTCTCTACTGACTTAGAGCTTAATAAGTAATAGCTACTGAAAAGAGAAATTTCAAATCATACCACACAGTGCATTCAATACAGCCAATAGAATTTGTAAGTGACATAAGGTGATGGCGTTTAAATTATCATCAAACAAGAAATAAATGAATAAAAGAATACTAGAATATAAGAGTTCAATCTAGAAGTGACTACTTAGTATTTAGGGACTCATAACAGTGTGGGTAGTAGCAGAATGTTATGCTTGCATGGATTTCGTATGCATGTAGTACTCGGTAACAAGTTTATGCACGTAAGCAATAATATTGAGATAACCAAGCTCCAGTTTTTCATAACAAATTAATCAATACAGCAAGAATAAACTACTGGCATCATCTTTTTTTTTTTTTTTTTGGGTAGAAATATACTGCTGGCATTATCATATGACGTTTATCTTACTTGCTCATTATGAGAAAATTTGCATCCAGCTCCACGACTACATTGTCCCCTCTGGAAAGCACGGCAAACACCCCGTTCCTCCCTCTTCCTCTGCTCCGTTTCTTCATCTTCTTCTTCTTTCTTCTTGTACTTGCTGACATGATCAACTCTAATAATTCTGCCTAAAATCTGAGCTCCATTCAAGTTATCTGATAAAGTAAACAAAACTTGTCTTGATAAGAACAGAGTACTTGTACATTTCCTCAAACACCTGACTTGCATAAAGGGAAAAGCAACAACATCAAGAAGAAAGCAAGAGAGACAAACCTACAGCTAGAGTTGTGCTTCGTTGATCCTCATATGCAATGAAAGCGAAACCTTTCGATTTACCAGTCCCTTTGTCTCTAACAAGATTAACATCCACAATTTCTCCGTATCTGGAAACTAATTGAATTTAGCAAACAACACAAGACACAAAACACAAACATATATACATATATATATAGGGAATAGTTAAAATGGAAAAGAAGAAAGGACGTACTGAGCGAAGACGGCAAGAAGATCGCCTTCGGTGAGATCGAAGGGAATACCGCCGACGAAGACATAGGCGGATTCTTTGTACTTGGCATGCCATGAAGCTTCCTCAGAAATCCCTAAAGCCGCTTCTTTCGAATTTATGTTCTGTATGCGTTTCACTAGGGTTAGTGGATTCATCGCTCTCTCTTCTTCTGCTCTCTTGCCTTCGTTTTCGTCTCTTCTAATTCTGTAAAAAAAGCGCTTTTTTTTTTTCCCTTCACAAATTCTGTAAAATGCTTGTCTTGTATTATTTTATTAGTTTTTATTTTTTTTGATAAAATATTAATTATTTATTTAAATGGTCATAAATACCATTTTAATTTAAAATTTCTTAAAAAGATTGAAACACAAAATAAAGTAAAATGGTCTCTACTATATTCCTCATAAATAAACCTTTTTTGTTTTAAATTAGCCTATATTTCTTTCATTTGAGTAGACCAACAATTTTTTTTTCTTTTTTTGATATTGGACCAACAATTAGTAAGAAAAAAAAAGAGTTGACCAAAAGCTTTTGGTTATTAGATAAATAATAATATAAGAAATATATGATAATTCTAATATTTTCTTCCCCTTATTTCATTTTTTATTCATTTTCTAAATTTATATATATTTCACAGTAGCTCTGGACTCGTATAGAATTCACTAACACTCAGAAAAGGATAAGAAGAGAACTAACTGCAGAAACAAAAATAAATGAAAAAAAGACGATTAATGTCGAGTAAATTTTTCAACCAAGTTGAAAACTTGAAATCCAAGAAGCGGGAAAAAATCTGTCTCATGCACCAAAACTACGATGACATCCGGCAAGAAAACGACGATCTACGTAGCTGCTACGACCTCAAGCTTGTTCCTTTTCACCATTTCCTTTTCACTCTGAAAGTGGGTCCCTTGTTAGCTGGACGGTGGGAAAAAAAAAAAAAGCATGCTTTTGTTTGTGTCCTTTACCTTTTTAATGTTGTTGCCTAAACCACTTTTCTACTCTCTTTCATTCTAAATTATTTCCAAATTCTTTCTATATATTTTTTCCTTTTTGTTTTTGTTTTCATATTATCATTTTCAAAGGGTCAAGGGTAAGGGAATTAGGATTTTCCCAACTTTTCTTTTCCCTCTATTTGTATTTTCTGCACAATAACAACAAACAAACCAATTTCCATTGGATCCTACAAACCCATGTCCAGAAAAATATAACAGGTAAAAAACAAAACAAAAATTTACTCACTCATTTCATGCTAGCTGTTTGTTTATACTTCGCATCCTCTTCATTTTGATTGTTGTTAAGATGTCTGTGTAGTATTGACTTCTAATTCCTAGTTCTGTTTTCTTGGATTGGTGTTGTTTATCTTGGGATTTTTACTGTCATAGTTACTTACCCATTATTAGCAGATTATATACTTCTTAACCTATAGCAGTTGGTAGTTTACTGGTTAACAAGTTCTGAGCACTCAACAAATGATCTAAGCAAAAGGGTATGGCAATGTTGCAGATTTTTTTTATTTTCTTTTGGTTTTCATTACCCTTTGGCTTAGATCATTTGTTTGAGTGCTCAGAACTTGTTAATCAGTAAACTACCAAACTGCTATAGGTTAGGAAGCAGATATATTTGTTGATTGTGGTGAATGGAGGTTTTTTTATCCGTTCATATATCTTCCTGAGAATGAGTACCAGTACAGGCGAATGATGTTAAATGAATATGCAATGAAAATGCCAACTTTGTTAAGTCGTTTACACATTAAAACTGGGGTATTGCATGAAAGATACTGATCCAGCATTCATCTGTTTGTATTAGTTATATCTCTTCTAACTTGACAATTGTGTGTACTGTCCTCTTTGTGAGGATCCCTGAAATCATGTTATTTTTACTCCTCTCCAATAAGTTTGAAAGAACAAAAACACTCATCAAAATGTGGAGGGAAAATAAAATGTTATTAGTTACTAAACTAATTAAGTGAAAGAAAGATGTTTGTGATGTTGTTCATGGAAATCCTAATTTCTTAGTATGTAAAATTGCAGATGAACTCATTTTGCATTAAATTTGCAGAATTATGACTAGCCATGAGTAATGCTTTAGATAGTTTTCATTTTCATATGATACTTTTTCTTATGCAGCGTCAAGATTGCATTATGTATGTTCAAAATGAGGGCATCCAATGCAATAAGATAGATTTTATTAATCATTGCTGTTGCATAAAAATGTAGAATTAAACTTTCTTAGGTAGTTTGATTATTTCAAAAACCCACAGAGAGAGAGAGAGAGAGAGAGAGAGAGAGAGAGTAAATAGTGACTTCGAGGTCTTATATGTTGCTTGTCTTTTCTATAAATACAGAGTTTGCACCGCAGATTGCAACTATCGTGGTTGTTTTGTAGAGTACCAGAGCTATGCGAAAAAATGTCTCTTTACTCTAAAGATGCAGAGTTAGAATTCCAGGGTGCAGGAGCAAAAGCGTATCCTTTTACATGTTTCGGCTTCATCACTGCATTATAGTGATGATCTTAACAAGTTACATAGTGCTTTGTTTTTAATTTATTTTGTTGATCATAGAAAAACTTTAATCTTCTAATGAGCTAAGTGATATTCCAATGACTTAATATGTCACCAAAAGGACTAGCCTACAGTGTTAATTTGGTTTCTGAAGTTGCTTGTACAATATATATTGAAAACTATCACTCATCTGATTGTGAGCCTCAGCACAATTCTGAATGGTATTACAAGTACCTAAAGTCTAATGCAAGCAATTATCTAGTACAAACACTTGATTCTGCCAGCTTTGTGTATGTGGACCTCTGATAATAGAATTTATTAATGAAATTATAGGCTATACACACCATTGATTCTTTCGGTGTAATCAACCTACTAGTTAGCTAGTGGCAAGCTTATTTTTAGTGCACAGTGAATAGACCCTTATGTTATCACATTCTATAGATATGTTCTGCTTATTAGTTTAAAATGTTAATACATGACTATGTCTTATATCTCCATTCAAATTTGTTTGTGTATCCTTATCCTTCTTAATGCCAGTGGCTTAGAAATTTGGTGCATTGAGAACCTCCGGTTAGTTTCCATACCAAAGTCTTCACATGGAAAATTTTATTGTGGAAGTGCATATATAGTTTTGCATGTAAGTTGTCGTTATGCTTTGCCTATTTTCTCCATTTTGGAAGCCATGAACAATTTCAACTATATTTTGTTGACAAAGTTCACTTTTATAGTAAGAAGTTATATTTTACCAGACATCATGGAGATTTAATGTTTCTTCTGGAATTCATTTATTGTCAATTGAAGTTGATTTTAGTACTGATAAGATTTTTTTTAAATGCTCCAAGGTGGTAGCTGAATATTTGTTCTATATTATATGAGCATGTCCTTTGGTATGGTTGAATCTGACTTTTTTTCCTGTTTATCATACGGGGCAGACAACTTTGCCAAAAAGTGGTGGAGCTCCACAGCATGACGTACACTATTGGCTTGGAAATGATGTCAACAAGGTTGTTGGTTTTTTATTTTTTTATTTTTTTATTTTTTTTTTATTTTTTTATTTTTTTATTTTATCTTGTCCTTGAGTTTTCCATGACTGAATGAAAATCCAAAAAAAGTTTCTTAAGAGTTCATTATGTAAAGGTAGATAGTTGCAGCTCTTATAAAATATTGACTGCACATGACAATTGGTAGGAAACAGTATTTCACTATGACCAGGATTCTTTTGAAAGAAAGTATGGGTTTAAAATCATTTTGGCTTGATGGATGAAATTACCATTTCTGAATTAAACTTCCCCTTTAGACTCAAAAAGAGAATGGAAAGTGAGTATAGGTTTAAGAAGGAAACCTGTGAGAGTCTTGTATTTAATGCTGATGAGAGGAACATTTACTTTCAGTCAGGACACCTTCCACGTAGATCTTTGGTTTTGATTATTTAATTAAAGAATATAAAGTAGTTGATGCACGAAAAATTTGGACAAGCATTTGATGTTGATCTCGCACATCTTTTTCAAATGTTTTAAGGTTGTTTACCTTACTTGCAGGAAGACTCGGTATTTGCATCAGATAAATCACTTGAACTAGATGCAATCCTAGGGTCCTGCACCGTGCAATATAGGGAAATCCAAGGCCAAGAAACAGGGAAGTTTTTGTCATACTTCAAACCTTGTATTATACCTATTGAAGGTGTATATACTTCACAAAAAGGGCGGTTACATGATGAAAAATATCAAATCAGCATGTTAACATGCAAGGGAGACCATGTTGTTCGTGTTAAAGAGGTAAGCTTGTCTTCTTTTGTGATGTGACTACTGATTTCTGTTTTAGAAATTATTATTCATGTTATTTTTCTTGTCACCGATTGCTGTAACAATTATTAATTTTATAATCAAATCTAAGTGAAATGACAATTTCATCATGTTTAACATACTTTGCATATTCTTGGTAATATGCCTATAATCAATTTCTAGACAGTACTAAAACCATAAGTTTTATGTTTTTGATGATGAGATTGTTTCATTTTTCACATCCACTGTTGTGTACCAACTATTGTATTTATGTTGATTATTGACTATGGTGTTCATGTTTACCAGGTACCTTTTTCTCGGTCGTCACTGAATCACAATGATGTATTCATTGTTGATACTGCATCAAAAATATTCCTTTTTAGTGGGTGCAACTCTAGCATACAAGAAAGAGCTAAAGCTTTGGAGGTTGTGCAGTACATCAAAGAGACTAAGCATAGTGGCAATTGTCAGGTGGCAACTGTAGGTTGGCATCTTCCTCCTTCACCTCCATTGCAATTCTCTTTCCTTTAAAGAAAACATATTACAATTGTTAATATTTCCAAGTGCTGCAGAGGATGGAAAATTTGTCGGTGATCCTGATGTGGGTGAATTCTGGAGTTTATTTGGTGGTTATGCTCCAATTCCGAAGGACTCACCCTCTTCTTTTCAAAATCAATCTAATACATCATCTGTGAAACTATTATGGTGAGTTTCAGCCTAAGCTTAGGGAATCCTTCTATGCTAGTACAGAAACCCAGAAAGCTTACTTAAGAAAAATGACAAGCCATATGCTTTAGCAAATTAGCTAATAGATATTGTTCATATAATACTGTGTACCCACTGTATTTTCATATGGATCTCTGGGCTTTCACACTCCTTTGGAACTGTCCAGAATTATATAATTCAGCTGAGGGAAAAAAGGAATGTCCCTTATAATGGTTAGCAAAATATTTATATGGTCCAATAACTTTCCAAAATTTATGGATGCCATGCTGTTCAGGCTGCATGACTTGCCTAATATTGCTAATTAATCTGCTATTTTTTCTGGTCAGATCTAGAATGTTAGTTACTTATGTTTCTTTTTCCGTATAACTTTTAAGTTTGATATCTGCCTTTTTTTCTGGATTCTTATACTTTTTATTATCAACAGGATAACCACCCAGGGTAAGCTATGTCAAAGTGGAAACGATTCATTAAGTAAAGAATCACTTGTGCCAGACAAGTGTTATATGTTGGACTGTGATGATGAGATTTTTGTCTGGATGGGAAGACAGACCTCAATAACAGAACGGAAGACCTCAATCTCATCGACAGAAGTAAGAATTCTTTTATTTTCTCTCTTCATTCTCTTCCCCCTATCCACCTATATGTAACTCCCTCAACCCACAATGTAGCTTTGGAATAGATAAATTTTATGAAAAAAAATAAAATCATGGGGCCAACCTGTAAATTTTAGTATTCATGTGTGAATTATAATATTCATTAATTTTTATTATTGCTATGCTATACCAACAACGTTTTTACTTATTGTAATATGAATTTTCCTTTGACATCGGTCTTCTATGAGATAGTTTAGGGATTGCAGTTTTGTTCAGAGAAGACTTTATTGTTTTACATGTTATTGATAATGATAGGACATTGATATGTAAAACAAAGTATAAAACTATTTATAACAGTACTCCATTCGAGTACATGTAAAGTTGTCTCTTTGATGAATGTAGCTGACCATTTGTGGTCACAGGTACTCATAAGAGCAGTTTTTCTGTTTGATCATTGGCTACACTTTTGCAGGAATTCCTCAGAAGCCAAGGCAGGTCAGCTGGTACCCATTTAACTTTGATAACTGAAGGTTTGGAAACTGCCAAATTTAGGTCATACTTTGATAATTGGCCTCAACTAGTTGCACCCCGGCTGTATGAAGAAGGCCGAGAGAAAGTAGCAGGTTCACTGCCTTTACCAACTTTATTGCATCAAAAGAAAATAAATATGGGTAAAACAACTGTGGCAGTACAGTTTTTGTACATTGTAATAATTATTTAATTCATTTCTCCAGCCATATTCAAGCAACAAGGTTATGAAGTGAAAGAGATACCTGAAGAAGATATGCAGCCACTTATAGATTGCAGAGGCACACTAAAAGTAGTTTCTTTCTAAAGAGTCTTGCTTTCTCTAGAGTTATGGTGACAAATTCTCTATTTCTTTAGTTTGTTCTGATGCCGTTGTTAACATTTTAGGTTTGGCGGGTAGATGACAATGAATTATCCCTTATTCCAGTTCCGGCATATAAAAAGCTTTTCAGCAGTGATTGCTATATTGTGCAGTATTCATACCCTTGCAATGAAAGGGATGAGAATCTATTTTATGCATGGATTGGACGTGGGAGTGTGATAGTAAGCATGCTTTATCCTGCATGATTATTGAGTAGATGCATTTCATTTACCTGAAACTTAAAACTGTTTGTGACTGGTTTTAGTAGGTTTTAACTTCAACATGAATAATGGTTATGAGCATCGCCTTTTAATACTAGAACTAGAATAAAGAGAAAACTTCTAATTTCTCAAGCAAACTTTTTTATTATGTTGCAAGCTGTAAAACTTAGCTCCCAGTTAACTAAGTCATAAATTTTATACTCTTTTTGAAATAATTATATAACTTTTGGTAGCCTTTTCGTAAATTGTTACACATTTAAAAGAATAAAATAAGAATATCATCTTTGTTTTGGTTAAAAAACCAACATTTAACCAAACAGTGTTGTAGGGGACTGAAACATCCGAAATCATCTTAAGACCTTCTGCAGTATTTCTGTTTGTAGACAGTCTGGAATAACAGACTTAATGAAATTATGATCCTTAAATTTTAATTTTTTTTTTTTTTCAATATCATTCCTTGCCTGCAGGAAGATAGAAGAGATGCTGTCTCCCATATGAGTGTTGTTGCTGATTCAACCAGGGGAAATCCTGTTTTGGTTAGTCTTATATTCATAGCTTGCATATTATTCGTTTATATAATGTGATTATGATATAGTTTTGATATGATTAACCTGACTCAACATGCTAAGCTAAGAATTTTGAAGTCTTAATGCATCTTCTTCTCAATATGTTAGTTAGTGAAACTTTTTCTACATCTATTCTATTGACTTCTTAACTTTCCTACATTAGTTCTCTTATTTACCTCACAAGTTTCATTTTCAGGCCCGGGTTGTACAGGATAAGGAGCCAGTTCAGTTCTTTTTTATTTTCCAGACGTTAATTATTTTCAAGGTTTCTACTTCACACCTTTTTTAAAGTTAAATATTGTTTTTATTTCAAGTATATTATATGTGAGAATCTTCTGGATTTTATCATGCCTTTCTTCTAGGGAGGTAAGAGTGCAGGATACAAGAAACTTATAACAGAAAAAGGAATTGCAGATGAGACTTATGATGAAAGCAATATAGCTCTTTTCCGTGTTCAAGGGACAAGTCCTAGTAATATGCAAGCCATCCAAGTTGAACAAGTAAGTTTGATTGTTGGGATGTGTATTTGGTGACACCTTCAATCTCTTCTTTGAGGGCTGGAATCTGTTTAAAATGACACCTCATCTCAAAATGTATTGCTCTCTATTTGTGGTGTTTTAGCAGCCAAATTATATATGTCCCGGTGATTTGATTAGTGATGGTTCATGCAATGCAACTGTTGCAGGTTTCAAGTTCGCTGAACTCATCCTACTGTTATATCCTGCAAGCTGGAACATCTATCTTCACCTGGATTGGGAGTCTCTCGTCTACTAGAGACCATGATCTTCTTGACAGAATGACGCAGCTCATAAATGTATTTAACTTGCCTTTATTTTCACTGGCTCCATTATGTTTTTGTTTTTTTAAAAACTTCTAATTCTCTTAATGCTATTTGCAGCCAACATGGCAACCTATATCAGTGAGGGAAGGGAGTGAACCTGATGAGTTTTGGAGTGCTCTTGGTGGAAGGGCAGATTATGCAAGGGCAAAAGAGATAAAAGGACATCCAGAAGATCCACGTTTGTTTATGTTGAACATTTCTGATGGTAAGAAAAATATCCATTCTTCTAAATTTTTCTTATAAACGTAATCTGGTTCTGCCTTGTTCAGAATCATCCTGTATATAAAACTAATGGCGGGCTATGGTTCTTTTGCTACTTGGTGCACTTCCCCATTCAGATGATTTCAAGGTACACTTTCACATACATAATGTAGTTGCACATACTGCCCTAGACTGTCCACCTTTCAGTATATGGACTACTTTTTTCACACAATGGTTATGTGGTCAAGTTTGTATCTTTTAAAAGAAAATTTTCTCCTTTATTTTCAATTCTTGGGTTATATTGATTATTCAATTATGGGCATAGGCATCTCATTCTGTCCAGTTTGATATTCTTATTAGAAGCAAGATTCTCAATCATACTTGTAGGTCACTATTTGGATGGTGGAATGGTTATTTTATTTCTAAATGAGTTTAATCTAATATTTAGTACCACCTTGCCTAATTTGCCTGAGCAGGAATCTCAAACCCAAGTATCCTAATTCTTCTGATCTTTTCAAAAGAGATTAAAAAAGAAATATTAATATTACTATCAAGCTACCATGCCTATATATGTATTTTAAAAATAAAATAAATTAAACGATATGTGGATATGGCACAATGTAGCAATCAATGCACAATATATATACTGCCTAGTTAGAAATTGCATAATATATCTGATAGCCTAATCTGGTGCTGCTGTGATTTTGTAAACTCAATTCATAGCTAATTCACCCCATAAAGATTTGGTACATATTGGTCAAATTCTGGAGCCAATATTTAGGCTATACTTTAATCATTTGTGGAATGTAAATGTCATTGATAGTTACTCAATAAGGTTTATATGTAGTCATGAGATAATCCTATAGTTATTTGTTTCAATGACAGCTTACTCTGGTCTTGAAATTTCAGGTCAAAGAGATATACAATTTCACTCAGGATGATTTAACTACTGAAGATGTTTTAGTGCTAGACTGCCATACTGAGATATTTGTTTGGATTGGATGCCATTCAAAAGTTAAATCGAAGCAACAAGGCCTTACTCTTGGCATGGTAAATTATTTGTTTTCAATGTCTTATAGATAATCATCTTTTAACAATATGTTTCCCTGCGCATTCATTAACTTCAATAGCTTGTATAATATATTGAAAAGCAATCTTGTTCTGAACTAGCCAACAATTTTTAGAGCCATAATTCATGACTTACCATGTTCATAGACAAATTATCTCCAAGTTCATAGACCTACTATGCAATTTTGTTGTTATTTTAGTGGCTCCACGTTAAAGAACAAATACATGATTGACCAAGACATCATATGTTCGAATTTATAAATATTAGGATCTTATTATTTTATTGACCTTCTTTTGTGTTCTAAATTTTTGTCATAATTTTACTTGGAACTGGCAGAAATTTCTTGAGATAGATGTACTTGTTGAAGGGCTATCTTCAGAGACTCCTATATATGTTGTTAGTGAAGGGCATGAACCGCCATTTTTCACTTGTTTCTTTGAATGGGATTCCTCAAAGGCAAATGTAAGAGCATTCCCCTTCTTATAATATGGTACTTGTTTTCCTTAGCTCCACTGAATTTTTCAAGTATCTACTGGCCTCTGGAAATATTTTGTTGAAGTTCTCCAGTGAGATCGAGTTGACAGAGCACATGCTGACCAAGTGCTTCCAATACCTTTCCTATAAGACATGCATTTACCTATTCAAAGATTAAGATATATACTTAAGAACTGACTTTTGAACGGTATGTGGCCTGTTCTGCTTGCCTGCAGCTGTACATGTAACACAACAGAGATTTTCAACGAAAGGAGAGAGGAATACCTATTCTGCTAGGAATTTCCTAAGAATTGACTCATGGATATCCCAGATTACTGTTTAACTTTGTTGAAACAAGCTACTCTAATATTCTGCCTCGGCATTCCATTTTACCTAATAAATTTTTGAAAGAGATTGGATATATCTAAGTTGAATACCTGTAGTTTTTTAATATAAAAGATTTTGCTCAAAGAATCATTTTGTGTGGTTCAAGTCCATGTAAATTGAAGAAAATAATGGCGAACAACTATTTGACTTCTAGTGGATAGTTCCTTACATTTGGGCCAATTTTAATTGAATTCCTAACCTTGTAGATGCATGGCAATTCATTTGAGCGAAAGCTTGCTTTGTTGAAGGGAAAACCAAAAAACTTAGAGGTAAGTTATCCCCACCAAAGCTTTATAAATCTGAATAGAATATTACTAATGTTTTACTCAATCAAATATATATATATATATTTGATTATTATACGATTATCCGTTAACCTTTTATGTATAGGTGTACAATATTTCTCAAATATTAGAAGAATTTTAACTTATTTGGCTCTGGAACAAATTTTCCTCTAATGCAAGACTAAGTTTGTCACTCATGCTTTACTTTCAATGAATAATTTAGGCGCCTATAAGAAACTCTAGGAAAGCATACTCCAGGGAGACTACCCCAGATGGTGGTATAAGAAGCAAACCTGTCAATTCTAATGGCTGGGGAAGAAGCATATCTCCTGCATCCAGTGTTTCAAGCCCAACTCCACTTGCCAGAGAACTCTTTTCAGGATCTTCTTCTCTTACTCTTAGTAGTGCTGGTAATTAATGATTCTAAGCTTGTCCAAGGAGTTATATAAAGTAGAATAAAACAAAAACAAAAAAATTATTCTTATTAGCCCTCCGTTTACTCTTATTCGTCATAGTTTACTTGATAACATGGCTACAATTGATTTTGCTAGTATCGCTTGAAGTTTATCTCTTTTGTTTGGCAGATGAGTCATTGAAGTCTAGAGAATCTCCAAGAATAGATGAAAAATCATCACCATCTAAGAATGGGGGTTTTATTCAGGCTGATGGAAGTGAGGATGCTATAAATCTGTTGATATATCCATATGAACGATTAAAAGTGGTTTCTACTAACCCAATAGCAGGCATAGACGTGGCCAAAAGAGAGGTACTTCTTTTGTACTCATCAAGTGAATGCCAGGAAAAAGAATAATAAAAAAATTTAAAAGAAAAAAAGATTAACATTTTGTTAGAATTTGGAAGAATTTGAGCATTTGATCCGTAAATAACCAAATCTCAAAAGTAGTGGGAGAAAGAAATTGATTTTCCTTGCCACAGTTTTTCTTTTTCTAGCCTTGCTCTTCATAGGAATGATGTGAACCATCTACTTTATAATTCTGATATAGCATGCAACAGAAACTAATATTATCTATATCTTGTGGTGGATTTTAGGCATATCTATCACAGGAAGAGTTCGAAGCAAAATTTGGAATGACGAAAAGAGACTTCTACAAGCTACCAAAATGGAAACAAAACAAGCTAAAGATTTCACTCAGCCTCTTTTAAACCTACCTTCAGACAGTAACTAGAAGAAAAGCAATCCACTGATTGTCTGATGATAAGGAGGACCATGTGGCAGTTTATACCCAGATCAATATTCCCTGGTGAGGCTACTTTATACCCAAATCTGCCCTGCTGAAGCTTCCACTCAACCTCTACTCCAAAAAAAAAACCAAAAAAAGAAGAAAGAAATCCTTGATTTTACATCTTTTTTAATCCCTATTTTTATTTTTTTTATTTTTGTTTTGGGTGGGGAGTGATTGAATTGTTGTAGAAAGAACAGGTAGATAAAACCCTTGGAAAGGAAACAGAAACTGTAACTTAATTACCTTTATGATATTGTGATGGTACGATTTTCATTGAGATTGACAACTCTCTTAATATGGATGCTTTGGATAGTCATGAAAGCGGTTGATAATTATCAAAATCAATCAATTACTTCTTCATAATTCTAGCTTCTTATTATTTTATATATATATATATATATATTTTTTTTTTTCTGCTAATATAGTATAAAATCTATGTTTAAGTTGAATGGTTTAACTGAGACTGTATTACTCATTTTCCGATCCTTGGAATGGTCTGAAAAATTGAGCATTTCGAGTATGTGACATAGTGACTATGCATACCCTACTGCAAAAAAAAAAATTGTTTATGTTAAAAGGTAGTTGAACAATATTGATTAGTTTCAGTTTTCTGGGATGAAAATTTAAATATTGATTAGTTTAAAAATCATTTAAATATGCAATTAGTTTGTCTTTCTTTCTTTTTTAGTTTTTTATTTTATATCTTTTTCGGTTTACTTCTGTTTAGATTAGAACATCCAGGAATACACCTTCACGATTCAAACTGAAATAAAAATCCTCCTCGACGAATTGTAATTTAAAAAAAAAAAAGAAAAAAAAAGGAAAAAAGAAATAGAAGATCCACACTCCTCCAAGTGATTCTTCAACGAGAAAACGACCACAATATCAACTGCACCTGAAAAAACAATAAATAAAAAATAAAAAAATCTTAATCAGTAACAGAAAAAGAAGTGGTTAAATAATATAAAAAAAATAAAAATAAAAGTCATAAATTCTTGTTCCAAAAGCATATACCACAATAACGTTACGTTATAAGTCATGAATATTTTTGTCAATTGACGCCCTTGATATCTTTTTTGTTTGTTGTTTTTCTTTAGACTTGCACCACCACTTGGCAATTCGCCGGAGATGGGTTTCCGGCGAATTTCTCTGACCTGCCTCATCTTCCTCTACCTCTTGGTTTCTTCTCATTCGCTCGATTCTTACTCTCGCCGGAAACACAGAATCAAAGGACCTATCAAAACCATTGTCGTTTTGGTCATGGAAAACCGCTCATTTGATCATGTTCTCGGCTGGCTCAAATCCACCCGACCCGAAATTGACGGCTTGACGGGCAAAGAATCGAACCGGATTTTGGTCTCAGACCGAAATTCGCCGGAAGTGTTTGTCTCCGACGAAGCTTTGTTCGTCGACTCCGATCCGGGTCACTCGTTCCAGGCAATTCGGGAACAAATTTTCGGGTCGAACGAGTCCACAGCGAACCGGGCTGCGATGAATGGTTTCGCTCAGCAGGCGGAGAGTATGGTCGAAGGAATGTCGAAGACCGTCATGAGCGGGTTCAAACCAAGAGTTTTACCGGTCTACACCGAGTTAGCGAACGAGTTCGCCGTGTTCGACCGGTGGTTCGCGTCGGTCCCTGCCTCGACTCAGCCGAACCGGTTCTACGTTCACTCAGCGACCTCTCATGGCGCAATGAGCAACGTGAGGAAGGACCTCATCCATGGCTTCCCTCAGAGGACCATTTTCGATTCGCTGGACGAGAGTGGCCTCAGCTTTGGGATATATTACCAGAATATCCCGGCGACCTTGTTCTTCAAGAGCTTGAGGAAGCTGAAGCACGTGACCAAGTTCCACAGCTATTCGCTGAAATTCAAGCGGCACGCGAGGCTGGGCAAGCTTCCGAACTACGTGGTGGTCGAGCAGCGTTACTTCGACGTGGAGCTTTTCCCGGCGAACGACGACCACCCGTCGCATGACGTGGCGCGAGGACAGAGGTTAGTGAAGGAGGTGTACGAGACTCTCAGAGCTAGCCCGCAGTGGAAAGAGATGGCCTTGTTGATTACCTATGACGAGCACGGTGGGTTTTATGACCATGTCCCTACCCCTGTTTCCGGTGTGCCTAACCCAGATGGGATTGTTGGACCCGACCCATTTTACTTCAGGTTTGATCGATTGGGTGTTCGCGTTCCGACGATACTTGTCTCGCCGTGGATCGACAAGGGTACCGGTGAGTTTTTAAGTTGTCTTTACTGTTTGGTTGGGATGATCATGAAACTTTTTTTTATCTTTCTAAATTACAGCTTCATCTAATTACTTTAGAGTCCTTATTCTGGGTTTTGTTCCATTGTTTTGGAATCTAAACAACTGAGAATCTTGGTAATGGATTTGTAAAATGTAGTGGTTTGGCTAATTGGATAGTATTTGAAGTATATAGTGGAGCTTATGAAAGGGATTGGTTATGGAAAGAGCCAGTAGTTGTCTGTGCAGTGGTTTGAATAATGGAGCTTTTAAGCTTTGAGATGAGTCATCGAAAGTTCCAAACAAGGGTAGCTGTTTTTTTTTTAAGAAAGTGTTAATTAAAATAGGGAATATTGGGTGGTTTAAGGATTGCGAGGCTAGATTATATTGCATGTCAAAGTGCTTTTAAACTTTGTCTTGATCTCAGTTTCTTATTGATTGCCCTCAGCCAAATTCAGTAGCACTTTGTCTTTCATGTTTAGCCTATAACAAAAGTTGTGTTAGCAATCAGAGCCATATTACTCTTGCGACTGCTTGCCCCCTTGTCTTAACTTAATGTTTGAGACCTTAAACTATTTATATATGTGTGGTCCATTTGTGTGTTCCTTTACCATTCATGCTGTATGTAAGTGTTGGTATTCAACTATTTTATATTTTGGATGCTAATATTGTACAAGGTTTGAGCAATTAATTAATAGGCTTTCCTAATTTGACTTTTAGTTGATAGTTTTCAGCTTTTATTTTTTTTTTCTTGTCTTTTCTTTTTCCCTGTTTATTAACTGTAAGTTGCTTGGAATAGTGATCCATGAACCAGCTGGCCCAACACAACATTCACAATTTGAACATTCTTCTATCCCTGCTACTGTAAAGAAGGTTTTCAACCTAAAATCAAATTTCTTGACGAAGAGGGATGCGTGGGCTGGTACTTTTGAGAAGTATTTCTATCTTCGTGATACTCCACGCAAAGATTGTCCAGGTTTGCTCCAATCCCAATGATTGATGATTATTGAGTGCCATTGCATTTTTCTTGATACTTCATGAGAGTTTACCTCTCTTGTGCGTGAAAAGTCTAATGACCCTTAACAGAACTCCTTCCATGTCTAAGACTGCATTATGTGTCAAACATGTTAATATCAGGGATGCTCTGCCATCTTCTTGAGGAATCTTTGTTAGCTCAAAGTTTATCATTTGTGATTGGGATGCTCTGCATTGTATAATGAATTTAAGAGCCAAAGGTTCAAATACCAGGCTCATGTGCAAATATCACCTTATAAATAAAGCATAACAAGTGATTGTTTATAGTTTCTTGCTTAAGCAATCCAATTCTGATTCTGAAATCTGCATACAGAAACTCTTCCTCAGGTGAAGACACCACTGAGGCCATGGGGACCCAAAGAAGATGCAAGCCTCTCGGAATTTCAAGTTGAACTGATCCAGCTTGCATCTCAGCTGGTCGGCGATTACGTGCTCAATACATATCCTTACATTGGCAGAGGGATGACAGTGGGTGAAGCCAACAAGTATGCAGAGGATGCAGTGAAGAGGTTCCTGGAGGCAGGAAGGACTGCACTTAAAGCTGGAGCTAATGAATCAGCAATAGTTACAATGAGACCTTCACTCACTAGCCGAGTTGCAACGGAAGATAACAGCCACCACCTAGAAACCTTCTGATTCTCCTTTCCACACCCCCACGTTGAATATACTATTATTAATAGCGCTTCCAAACTGCTCTCTCTGTAAATATGCTTGTTGGTAATGAGCAATTGGGTTAGATGCCTTTCAGAACTGATAGTTATTGAACATGCTTTAGTATTGTAAACTTAATTCTTCTTAGTTATATATATAATCTGAAACTAATGACTTGAAAATCGAGTCCAAGGAATGTGCCTTGCTAAACCAGCCAACGAGAATAGGAGAAAAATGGGTAAGTCTGTCTTTACAAAATTGCAATCCCATCTTGAAAATGGTTGGTGATAATTTCTAAGGCCCATATATATCTTGTTTCGAGTTGCGGGTGAAAAGCATATTCTATGTAAACCTTGTCCCTACACTGTCAATTATTAGGTCAGGATGGAATGTAATATCATATATATTTTCAGAGTAAGATATCAAGAAATATTGGTTCTTTTTGTTTGTTTTCATTGAGATATTTTATTAATTAGGTCCTGCTTGATGTTGATTTTATTTGTATATGGTGCTGTTGACGTATCACCAATCCCTTCCATATATTTCTGCAGAGATTCACTAATTTATAGAAGAAGTATGGGTTAGGAAAAAAAAATCCAGTGATCCTGGAATACTAGATTTTCCAAACACAACTATATTAGTCTCATACGGTTGTGTCTAAAGATATTGGTATGGGCAGGTTGAATTGAACACAGGTGGTTGTCAGAGCCGAATTAAGGGGTATTTCTGACTTTTCTTCTTTACCATCCCACAACATTCTTCTTACCATTTTTGCATAGATGAGTTTTTAATTTCTCGTCTTATACATAATACTATCTTGATACTTGTCAGTGACTGAATGCAAAACTATTCACCAGGAAAAAAAAAATATGACTGAATGCAAAACCATGTTTTTCACTTGGCCTAATATTTTATTATTTGCTTTAATATATACCTTTAAGCCTCAGCCTTTTAACCACCTTATATACAGCACAAAAATAGAAGTACTTTTACTAAAATATTTGTTTAATTGATCGCTTCTAACATTCTATATTTTTTTTTTTTGGTAAATTCTAACATTCTATATTCATTATATATTTGGTTCTTTTTTTTATGTTTGATAAATATACAAATTACTCAAGATTATCGTTAGAACAAACAGTTTCTGTTTTAATCTTATAACAGTTGTAATTTCATGGTCAAAATTGCATTTCTAGGCCAAAAGAGGAATCAAGCAAAATGCATATTGACCATTTTCTTCCATATAAATATTATCAAATTAATCCATAAATGGCAACCTATCCATTTAGTGCTATGGAAAAAAAAAAAAAAAAAAAAAATCCATTGAAGTAGAATGCTCAACCAGTCAACACCTCCTACTTGAAATAAAATGAGTCCCCACATATATGTTATATATATACACTCACTTTGTATCTATATATCTACCATTCAACCCCTATTGCATGCCTCAAAATATTTCATAAACCAAACCTTTCTCTCTTTCTCTCTCTTTACCTTCACCACTAACCATCAATCTTCTCATGGCGGTCTCATGGGAAGAAAGCGTTGAGCATTCCATCAATACCATTTACCTCCTCTTCTCGGCCTACCTCGTCTTCGTAATGCAGCTGGGCTTTGCCATGCTCTGTGCTGGCTCTGTCCGAGCCAAGAACGCCATGAATATAATGCTCACCAATGTTGTCGATGCTGTGGTTGGTAGTCTTTCTTATTACCTCTTTGGTTTCGCTTTTGCTTTCGGCCAATCCAATCCTTTCATCGGTACGGACTTCTTTGCCCTCGAAGACATTCCCAATTCCTCTTACGATTACAGCTTCTTTCTTTTCCAGTGGGCTTTTGCCATAGCAGTTGCTGGCATAACTAGTGGGTCTATAGCAGAGCGAACCCAGTTCAGTGCTTACCTAGTGTTCTCGTTTTTCCTATCTGGGTTTGTCTACCCTGTTGTGGTTCACTGGCTATGGTCCTCTAATGGTTGGCTCGGTGCTGGTTCAAGCCACTTGCTATTTGGGTCTGGTGCAATTGACTTTGCTGGGAGTGGTGCTGTTCATTTGGTTGGTGGGGTTGCTGGGCTTTGGGGCTCTTTCATTGAAGGCCCAAGAGTTGGTCGGTTCGATGTTTTCGGAAAGGCCGTGCCCATGAGAGGCCATAATGCTACTCTAGTGGTGCTTGGGACATTTCTGTTGTGGTTTGGTTGGTTCGGGTTCAATCCAGGTTCATTTAATACGATTCTTGTGGCTTATCAAAACACAACGGATCGTGGTAATTGGACTGCAGTGGGCCGAACAGCAGTAACGACTTCGCTGGCCGGTTCGACTGCCGGAATCGTAACCCTATTCGGCCGGCGGTTGTTGGTGGGTCATTGGGATGCATTAGATGTTTGCAATGGTGTGCTTGGTGGGTTTGTGGCAATTACATCGGGTTGTTCTGTGGTCGAGCCGTGGGCAGCAGTAGTTTGTGGTTTTTTTGCAGCTTGGGTGTTGATTGGGCTAAATATTCTAGCTCTGAAACTGCAATTTGATGACCCATTAGAGGCAACCCAGTTACATGGTGGGTGTGGTGCTTGGGGATTGATATTTACAGGGCTGTTTGCTAAGGAGGAGTTTGTTATTCAAGCCTATGATTCGGATGAGAGTGGCATAACGAGGCCTTATGGGCTCTTAATGGGTGGAGGATGGGGCTTGTTTGGGGCCCAAGTCATTGAACTTTTGGTGATTGTGATCTGGGTTAGTGCAACAATGGGACCCCTTTTCTACATCCTCCACAAGCTTGGGATATTGAGGATCTCTGTCGATGAAGAAAGTGCAGGACTAGATATCTCCAGTCATGGAGGTTATGCCTATGCTCAGTCAGAAGAAAACCATCCTCGATTTTATGCAGATTACCTGCGCATGCACCACGAACAGTCGTGACAAAATGATCATCTCTTTCTCTTGATTATTTGGGTCCTTTTTTCTTTCTTTTTTTATTTTTCCTTCATTGTAATTCCATTCCATAAGGAACTTAGTTTCCTACTTTAAATTTCAGCGTATTTTGAAATTATTGGCTTTATAATACAGAAATTGACATATCCAAAGAAATTACCAATTTGAATGCTTCTAATCATTGTAGAAGAGGATACCACAGTTCACATATTCTCTGCTCATTAGTCATCCACAGCTCCTCTTTTCTGCTGTAGGATTTTCATTCATGGAAGCCAAACAAAACCATGGCCAAGAAGCAGCATTACAGGTTAAATGTTACAGAAATATATATATACAACCAGGCTTGTTGTGCACACGGTGCAAAGGAGCTAGCTGCACATAAGCCTCACCGTACATGACAATCATACGGAACATAAATCGGATCTGGAGTAACAAGAGGTAACCTATCAATATACATGAATAACCTCTTGCGATTCTCTCTTAAAATTGCTGATAAATCAATGACATCAGACTTCTCTGTGAAGACCCAAAGATCTCCTGAGTTGACTCTTTTGAGGCTATCCCGACAAAATGGACATGACTGAGATCTCCCATGCCTGAAGCAAACAGGACGCATTGTAAGGTACCAAACTCAATATTATAAAAGCCATAAGTTGTCATAAGCATAAATACGTTTGCATGTCAGTTATATTTAAATGCCAATGCTACAAAGTGCCATTTTATGAGATGTGTCATCGCCCGATATAATATTTTTCTGAGCTAGTGGGGTGACCTAACAACTTAGTAATGGAGAAACTATTATATATGCTTTTCTTTTGGTAAATGAGATAAAAGTGGTCAGTAAATTCGATCAAGTCTAATTTAGGTGCTCGGTGAAGATTACTACTAATCTTTTATGATACAAGTCCAAGTCCAAATCCAAATCCCAAACTGTAACTTGCAAAAGAAAGTACAGACAAGAGTATTCTCTCTTAACTAATGAAAAACATTATATCCAAAAGGCCACAAACTCAGGTAGTTGGGTACTAAGGGAAGGTATACCTATCTAAGGAAGGAAAGTATAACAATGCTGAAAAACAAAATATAAAGGAAACCACAAAAAGCTTACCAATCACGGTAACACTTCAAACACAATGAGTGGCTGCAGTTTGGCAATACAAATTTTATGTTCACCTCCATGCAAATTCCACATTCTTCCTCTCTTTCTTTGTCAATTGCAGTCAGTTTACCCCTTTCCAACCCATCCATTCTTTTGTATCTGATAGAACATACCTCCTTCTGTTTCCTGTCCTCCAAATCCGTGATGCCTTTTTGAAGTTGCAACAGAGAAGGAAATATAACCGCTGTCCATAAAATGCCAAAACGAAGCACAGAAATCAAAACTCAGCATCAAAAGCAAAACAGCTTACACCTTGAAGAAATAAATACAAATTACATTTAAGGCCCCAAAACCACCCACCGCATTAAAATAGTGATAACAATAAGGGTTGGATTTAACACTCACCATAAAATTCTCTAATGCTTGCTTTCCTTTCATATATAGACATGGTGCTTTTTCCATCTGCAAAGGTCTGCAACAATCCACCATATTGCCACACCCCAACAAGAATTAAGTCGTAATGCAATTACTACATAATTGAAGGGGATGGAATTTAAAAACAACCCGCAAACAAAAAATTAATGGCGACCGAAAGACCCAAATTAGATATTGAAAGAAATAAATCCAAAGCAATCACGGAGACCGATAAAAAGGTTAATAAAAAAGATATACCATATAAATATGAATCCTAAGCAACCCAAGTACTCCAGCAAGGTGACAATCGGTCCACTGAACAAGAAAAAGGAAAAAGTGTGCCACCGGACTAAAACATAGTCTCATCTGAAGGCGTGCTCCATCTTTCTCCCTTCGATAATCTAAAGCCCTGAGTAAGAAAAGGAAGAAAAGAAAGGCAGAAAGCCAAGGATTAACTAACATCAAGCAATGATCATATCACCAAAACATGTTACACAGCCTTGCAGAGTTATAATCATTATAGGGGACTAAAATTCAGGGGAAAATGCTCTATTAACTAAGGGAGAAAAACACATTAACAAATATAATCACTTTTGAAACCTGAAGAACATTGAGAACGGCTCCGAAACAAATATCACAGTCAATGGACACAATAGAAGGGAAAAATTTAAACAAGAAAAGAGGATCTCTATTATTCCCTGGCATCAAAAAGCCTCTGTTTTAGTAAGGGGTTTTTCAACAAGTATGTCCGAGCAAAAGAGCTGATAGTTAAAAGCTGTGAATTTCCATAAATCTCAGAAACTTAAACTACCTAAAGCTGAATAACACGAATGTGGTACATCATGAATTACCTAATTAATCACATCAGTCATTCAGTAGCAATTGCATCAGTTCATAAAGTAGCAAATGAAAGCATTCCAAAACAATTTAAAACTAACGTTTATAAAAATAATAAAAAATAAAAAAGACAATCAAAATTTGAAAACTGATATTTTAAGATTAAAGAGGACGAACCATTTTTTTTAATTTTTATTTTTTGTTACTGTGTTGTATTAAAAAATTCGAAAAGCATAGATATCTAATACAAATTCCAAATTTTGATACCTCAATACTCAGTAAAAGGAATCAAAAATCTAAATTCAAGACAGAGATAGAGGGGCTTACAGTGTATTGGCGTGCTGAATATCCGCTTCAAGAGCTTTGAGTGAATCCTTGAATGACTTTCCCATGACCCGGTATTTTCCCGGAAATTTATTCCCATTCAACAAACAAAGAATCAGAGAAAAACAAAATAAGGAAAAGACAGTAACGAAAACCCTAATTTCCTCAAAACCTTTACTCGCTCTCAGCTTTTTTCTTTAGTCCCCCAAAAAAATGAAAATCAAAAAGCTCAAACACAGAAAGAACCAGAAACCTCCGCTTCAGTGTCCGCTCCAACTTCTAAAAAAGGAAAAGAAAATGAGAGGGTAAGACACCGCAATTACTGAACTGCCCTTGTCGAAGTGACATTGACTTTTAAAAATCTTATCCAATTTCCACCAAACTAAACTTTAATTCCATGCTTTTATCAAAAAAAACACTTTAATTCCATGCGGTGAAGACTATTTCTTCTTTGTCTGTTCCTACACCGATCCCCTTATCCCACGTCACAATACGTATCATAACGGTTGTGATGGTAAAGTAGTAATTTTGTTTAAACTAGTGCGTTGAAATATGACGTGGCAATACTTTATACGTCATTTGGAGTATCCGGACAGTGGAAACGTCCGTATGTGGAATCCCAAAACCAGTTGACGCGCCGGCGGCCCCATGTTTTGTTATATTGGCGGCTTTGCCATTCGAAATTACGGTTATGTCCGATGAATTATCAATAGTGTGTTATTCGTATTCATATCAAAATGTTCTAATCTAAATTCAACATGTTAAGCTGTCGTGTTAAAATATATAAATTTAAATTCATTTA
>QANX01003742.1:0-72391 GCA_003254975.1 Ochetophila trinervis
TATATATATATATATATTCCAAACGTTCGGCCCACTAGAGCAAACCCCTAATTATATTTTTATTAATTTTATAATTTTTATTTTTGTGTATCCTTGCTTCTTCTACAGTATGTATGCAAATTATATGTATGAATCACAATTTATACAAACAAATATGATTAAAGCATTAGGGTCACCTCTCTTGAACATGAGGTTGTTGGGAGTTGGGACTTCCAATCGAGATCCTCCATCAGGACCAAATAGCCCGGCGCAATTAAAAGAAATAAAGTAGATGCTTCCTGAAACGTGCCCAAAGGGAAACCTTCCTTTATAGAAACACTCGGATTCGCCACGTGCCTACTTCATTCATTTTCCTAATCGGTTCATTTTCCGATCGTAAATGAAATGAGGGATTAGATGAGGAAAACAATTTATTTTTAAAATGATAAATATGGATTTCATAGATCTTTCTTAATTATAAAAACAGCGACATGTTAAAATTATGGTTCCAAATAATACTATACTAATCATACTGTTTATTTTTTTATTTCGAAAGATTGCAATTTTAATCACTAGACCGATTTATTATCTTTTTTGTATTGCTGACTTCTTTTAAAACATTAATGGTTATTTAAAAAAAAAAAGATCTGTGTGTTTAAACTATTAGACTTGGTAGAAAATCCTATATATAATTAGATACAAATTTCATATAATAATTCATGAGTAATAATAGAGGTGCATAGTCTACCAAAATGATGTTGAAATGTGCTATTTGTTTTATTTGTTAAAATTTTAATATATTTTAAATATGAAAACGTTAACATTTAAAAAAAATAAATGTAACTAAACCTAAACAAATAATATAATATAATATAAGACATTTGCTACTTAAAAATATTTTAATAGATTAATTAATATCTCAAATATTATTCATGATTTATTTGGGTGAGTATTGATTAGGTGGTTAAATTGAGGTTTTATTTGTTGACTTTCACAAATAATGGATGTATTTAAGTCAATTGTTTCCATTATCCGTGGTCAAAAAGTAGCATTCTTTCTAGCTTCAAATGCATTTTCTTTAATTATATTATTGGTTTAATTTTTTAATTTTTTCCCCCCTCTGAGAGATTAATGGTTTAATATCTACCCACTAGCACTGCCGATCTCAACTATATCGTGCAATTTCCACAATCTATGATGGATATGTTTAGCTTTAAACTCGCAAGTTTCAAAAAATTGATTTATTTCCAGTTGTCAAACTAATCATTATAAAATGAGAAAATCCTTTAAAGGACATCAATAATAAAAACGTCAGGGTTTGAAATGCTTTTTTCCCTGTAAAATAGGTCAAACTTTTCATTCTATAAGAGAGTAGATTTACAGGTCGTATGAAATAGAGGTCGATGCGGTTTAGTTTGCAGTATTTTTGTAAAAATATAAATTAAATTGTAATTTTCTGTTTAGTTTAGTAATAAATTATTCAAATCAAACTAAATTATTTATAAAACAGTTTAAATTGGTTTGATTGATCAATTTAAGTATTATAAAAGTTAAATAACATGGTTATTAATAAAATATCAATTTAATTATTCATTTAAATATCAATTCAAACTGTAATTAAAATATAAATCAATGATCTATCATCTAATTTTAAAGTTTAAATTAATTGCAACATTATAATACTAAATTCAAACTAAAAAAAAATACAGTTTAAAATCTAAATTAAAAATATTACAATCCAAACTAAAAATTATATAACACATTTTAAATATAAAAAATATATATTATTAGTAATAAAAAAATATTAAAAATATATTATATTAATAGGCCATTTAAAAATCACTAAAATCGTAAATGAAACTGTAGGTTATGATTTTTTTACGAAACGATATAAATTGTTTATATTCTACAGAAACAAACTAGACGAAATAACAATTTTATTCAATTTTAAACAATTTTAGTTTGATTTTGTTAACCTCTAGGTGTGAATTTATTGTCCGGTTTTCTGAGTCAAGCCCTACATGTATTTAGTAGGCCTGGTCCAAAACGCTCAAACAAGCAACTCATTTAGATGGACATGAAGCCCGAACCCATAGGACCTGGAATACAGATTTAAAGCCCAAAGTCAATAATTTATTTTTGATGATGAAAATAATTTTTTGTTTAAAAAATGAGAAAAAATTTAAAGGGATGTATTTAATTCAGAGTTTAATAAATTTAAATAGAGTTGAAGATTTTAAAAGAATTCATAAATTTTTATAAAATTCTATGGATTTTGTACAGATTTCATAAGAATTCAATGAAATCCATGAAAAATATGTAAGATTTCAGTTAAATTTTTTTATTCATAAATTTTTTTTTAAAATCAAATGAAATTTATTAAAATTTATTATTTTTTAAAATCTTTTAAAGTCAATAATTTTTTTTAGTTAATAAATTATACTGTTTTATATTATACTTAATTATTTATCTTCATGTTTTTATGTCAAGTTCTGCTTATTTTAATATAAAATTGATCTTATAATCTTATATTGTATACAGAATTTAATATAAGATGTTAATAACTATACTGTTATTGGTTTGAAAGCCTGCATGCAAGAGTTTTAAGCAAAAGCCAAATTGCAATGCAAGAGGCTTCTACAGAGAAGAAGAAACAAGGCAATTAGTCCGATTGATTATCCATGGCTGCTTCAGTGGGCAGGCTTTTCTGTTTATTCCAAGCAAAAATGATGTCGAGTAATAAAACTTACACCGAAGGAAAATAAGAAGTAAAAATAAAAAATACAATAAAAATATTCTTGAATCCATAACAGCACCTAACAAGTAACAACACAGAACCTCATGTTCATTAAATATATATAAAATAATATGGAATATGCAATAGAGAGAGGACTAATTAGAAAATTCTGGATCTAGTCTTAGGTGATGACCTTTTTCTGGGTCAAATTACCCGATGAGCTTAGCTGTCACTTTTCAGTTACAGGGATCCATTTACTTCTCTCATAAAACGACAATAGGAATTCCAAAAAAGACACTCATATCCCCCAAAAGTTAGATAGGTGCTTATTAGTTATTCTTAAGATTTTGACATCCTAAAAGGAGAGAACAACAAATGGAGCAGCTTAGCAGGAGCTTCAGGCTGCAACAAGGGTCGTCGTCTTTTAAGATTGGTAGATCTAACAGTTCGCTGCTCGTTTCAGAATCCATATCTACGGAATGCGCGAGAGACACCAACTATGAAAGGCTTTCGGAATCTATGAGACTTGGGAACGAGTATGTCCTAGACAAAAGTAGAAGCAAAAAGAAAAGAGCTTTGGGGATTCTAACCAAGGTCCTCAATTTCAGAAAAGACTCCGTCAACGTCGAAGCAAAACAGCCAAAGGAAGCCAAGCACGATAAGACGATGAAGGACGTAAAGAGACTCTCCAAGTGGCTACCAGACCCCGAAAGGAGGTGGCCTGTGCAGGGATGGTGATGTCATAAGGCACAAGGACAAGGGCAAATGTGCAAATACATTGTCAATCTAATCTTAAATTAATTGAAGAATTGTCAGCTCCGTAAAGCCAGCTTGTGATTGAAGAATATTTTTTTGGAAAATATTTTTATTCAATTATTAAGATTATATTATAATTCTATATTTGTACTAATTATTTATATGAACGAAGGCTGGCCTCTCTCCTCTTCTCTTCCACATTTATTTTTTTGGCTTGCCTCCCTTTTTTTATTTTTTGAAGTCACCTCACATATGAAATTTAACATTTTTTCTAAAGAAAATAGACTTCATGCCAGGTAGGCCTTCCCATCTCCGTAGAATTTTAAGGCCCCGACAGGGATAATCTCCGTTTAGTAGGGGCAGGACAGGATAGAGATTCATCGGGGCGCGATTCTCATTCTTCACCCGTTGTTGTCTTGTTTATTTAAAAAAAAATTATTTTATTTTATATTTATTAAATATAATTGAATATTAAAAATATTAAATTTTAAAACTTAATATAAAAGATTATATATTTAAATAATTGTATATAATATACATGAAATTAAATAATAGATTAAACAGAGTGGCTTAGGGATGGAAACTTTATACTCTGGCCCCGTCTACGGCAATGTTTTTGCCCCGCCACGCACCACGAATAACTGAGAAAAACTACCATATATTAGGGACGATGCAAAGACGAATTAGGTTGGATGGAATGTATTATCATCCCTGCGTCCATTAAAAGAAAATCTGATAAATTTAAATACCGTACAATAATACAACACAAATTCACATATATTTTTAAAAATTCAAGTTTAAACTACGAATTTGATTTGGATAACCAAAACTTGACTTGAAAATTTAAAAAAACTAAGAACTACGATAAATTGAAACCCACAATTGTCTTAAACATAATTTTTTTTAAAACCTTACAATATAAATTTAATTACGAGCAGAAAGAAATATGAATATAATGCAAAACTTTTTAGAACAATTTTGCGTACTCAGTGGTTGTAAATCGCAGTCGCAATAAAGTACAAGATAAAAGAAGCAAAACAAGATAAAAGAAAGCAAGAGGAACAAATAGGGAGTTTAGTTTATGTACGATAGAACATAAGTACAAGATAAAAGAAAAGACAAATAGCCCGGGAATCGGGATTCACTTTATGTATGATAGAACATAATCCTAGTTAGGCAGTGTTACTATTATATACTGCAATTTGTATGCTTCATCTTGTTTCTCACGTGCACATCACTTGCTTAGGATTCATAAAAAAAAAAGACTACTAGGATTATTGTAGTTTTTACATACTTAATCGATAAAATTGAGCTTTTCCAATAATCTACAAACCTCTAGGCGTTTATCTAACCCTGGAGAATGTTAATTACTTCACGAAGTAACAGAAATCCACTAATTAGTAATCTACAAGTTTCAAAGAAGTAAATTTCCTTAATGACAGAGAAAGAATTAGAACAAAACAACGATCACTGAGAAAGAATTTGTAATCTTCCAAAGCCGTAAAGAAAGTTTAATGTTAACCCGTAATGAACAAGAATAATACAACAAAATTCAATGACTAAAAAACACTTCCTCACACCCAAATTGTTTCCACAAATGCTCCAGCCCTCCCAGCAAGACAACTCCGGATGGAATCGAACCATCAACCTCTCAAAACTATCAATTAGCTTGAGCACTCTTTCCATTTTGAGCTTGCGGAACTAAATGCCGAAACACAATTCAACATATTTTGACATTTAAAAATGCAACAAGTATATAAAGCTGACTAAATCAATTGTGCAAATCAAGAAAATAGTCAATTCTTAACCAAAACATTTTGCCTGGGATTTATTCAAAGTATATAATCTCAAGATGGGGCAATGTAAATTATCCCTGGAAAAAAAAAATCTAATTTCTGAAAAAGGCAATTCATGAATAATATACTGCTAGATAATTTGGAAAAATAAAAAAGGATATGATCATTGCTGAACAGAATTTTCCAATTTTCCACCCGAATATTAAAAACTTCAAAAGCTAAAGAAAGCGTATTTAACACATTATATACAACAGGATAAAAAAAAATACTGTGGCCGGGCAGACAACTCATGTGAGAAGCACCAAAGTCATCCACAATATAGCGTCAATTCTTAACTGATTTAAGGAACATTAGCATTACCATTTGCTAATTTAGGTTCCCTTGCCTAAAGTAAGGCAACAAAAGCAAATAAAGCAGGGGAAATTAGGGAGCAATAGAAAGACCAAAACAGTTTTGTGCAGGCTTGATTTAACACGGTAATTGACTAAATTTATCAATCTTAATCAATATTATGCCGCCAGTCTCGTATAACAGTATTAATCCTACAAAACATTTTAAGCACCGACTTAAAAATAAAAATTACAATAACAATAAAAATTATGCATAAACTCCTTAATCTTAGCCAAAACCCAAAATAATTTAGATTACTACTAGCAATGCATACGTTGAGGACAGTAGTAAAATCCAATATGTTAAAAACGTAACAAAAAAATGACATTTGGAGCAGTAAAACATTAGACATAATAATTCATCAGATGAAGAACAAGAACCAGCAATAATATAGAACAACTATTAAATGATACTGGAACAATAAGTACAACCGTGGTGTCTTTTCTTCACTTCTGCTGCTGCTCATTGTACTCAACATAAGTAGATCAATTATTAAATGATATACTATAACAATTAAGTACAACAATTATTAATTGCTTCGAATGATAAATGGAAAACAAATTTCACAAGAATGAAGATTCCACCACCTGAAAACGATCTGCATATTTCTCGATGCAGAAAAATCAACAAAAACCTAAGCAACCAAAATTCAGATCTGATTACCAGCTTTGTGGTGTGACGTAATATCTCAATCTGCTTATAATCATCTACTTTGCGAAGAACATTTTGATACAACATAAACAATTACAACATGTACAGCTCTCAAACTATTTATTATACTACTACAATTGAACAATGACCAAGTCAGAGAATAAACTTGATATTTAACACACATTATAAACAAGCTGAAGAACTTCGACAAGGACATCGCGGGGACTTTAAAGCATGTATAACTGGAAGATTTATGACAAAGCGCAAACTGAAAACATTTAAAATACACACGCCACGCCAATTCTCCAATTTGTAATCTAGCTCCAAAGTAAATGTTAAATAAAAATAGCAGTTTTATGCCATAATCAATTTGCAAGGTAAAATTGAGAGCCGCATTGCTTATTGAAAGAATTGAACTAGGCTACTATCTATTTACCTCTACGAAGATTCACTAAAAGCCATTAAATTAATTAAAGAAATTAGACAGGATAGAACATTTGATGTACCTTTGTAGAAGCATCTACCACGAGCGAGTTAAGTTGTGGCTCGGATTTTCTGCGCATAGGGTTTGAATGATGAGAGAAGGAAGCAAAAAGCAACAGGACCAGCACACACCAGAGGAGAGAACCCGGACAAATTCCCGTGCGACCTCTCCTCTAGAAAAACAAATCAGTTATTTTATTATGTTTTTGACCTGCCATGGCAAAGGTCGGACTCACAAATACCAAATCAAAAGAGGACCGACGAATAAATTATTGGCCTTTATCCCCCAAATACCTTATGTTAAAAACTTAATACAGCCTTCGCCACCGGATCTACCATGAGTTTTACATAATTAGCAAATTAGCGATATGAAACCCATCATCGCCTTCGTTATCGAATCGACGTGTTGCAAACGGATATCGGCCGGCAAGGCAAATTTGCTATGGAGCAACAACGAGCAAACACATAATTTGAGACTGATGCAGAGGCCATTGGAGCACACTGAACTTCTCTGAATCGCGGAAACCGAATATAATAACGATAATAACAAAAAATCTTCGTATACATGAATCCAATACCAAAAAAAAAAAAGTACATAACCCTATGGGGCAAAACGAAACAGAAAAATAAGTAAGAAGTGGAACCAAAGGACGAAAAAATTAATACTGAAAAATATCGCCATCATTCAAATTTATAAAAATAGTAAAATTTATAAAAAATTAATTTTATTTTATCAATTTAATTATAAAAAAATAGAATTATATTTTTTATAATTAAAATATTTATAATATAAAAAATATTATTATTAAATAATAAATTATTTATTTATTAATTTAATAATANTCTAATAATTTTACATATAATTATATTGATATAATATTTATTATTAATATTCTATGCTAGACATAAAAAAAATTATGCTTTTCCTCTAAATAATACATATTAATTAATAAAATTCACTGATCAACTATTAAATAACAATTTCAAAAAAATTAAAAAATAATAATTACAATTTAATAAAAAAATTAATTTAAAAAAATATTCGTATTCTACTTGTAAAATAACATTATAAATTTTATAAAAATTAAAAAATATTATAATTGTTATAATATTTTTAATTTTTTAATTTTTTTAAAAAAC
Organism: Ochetophila trinervis; assembly: GCA_003254975.1. Classification (NCBI taxonomy): domain Eukaryota; kingdom Viridiplantae; phylum Streptophyta; class Magnoliopsida; order Rosales; family Rhamnaceae; genus Ochetophila; species Ochetophila trinervis. Next base: position 7,933 of record QANX01003742.1, read on the forward strand.
TTATAAATATTTTGTAAAATTTCATGAAAATTTTAACTTAATTATAGAAATTATATGCTAAGGCAAATATATTTCTATAATATAGAGAAAAACAAATTTATGAAATTTTTGTCATCCATAGAACCATGCAGCTCCTATCTAAGACAGAAAATTTAGGTAGCTGAGTGCGTCGGCAAACCCTGAATCTTTATGGAACGAACGGTCAAGAGGTAAACGTTTGGTGAGAGATCGACGGTTAATTTGTTAGCTACGTGGGCTGGCGCGAAACCGTGTGTTAGGAAAAGGCGGTCGGAGATAATTTATTTAATGATGATGCATGAGCTGTCTACCACTCAAAAAGTTTGGTGCTTTAGTCTGACACGCAAGCATGCGTTGTCCATACGCGGAATGTAAACCCAACTTTATCACCTCGTGAACCACGGCACATTCAATGCAGGTTGCGTGCAGCATCAGGGCACTCCCTGCGGGCCAGGCCTTTAACCAAAAAGTCAAGATTTTCGTAAATTCATTTCATTTTTATTCATTTCCTTTTTGGCAAGAGATTTATTATGGTAACAATTTTTTATTTTTTCATATTTTATAAACTAACATATTATTATATAAAATAAACGAATATTTTAAAGTTCCATAATTATAAAAAAAAAAACGTAATAGGAAAAAATTAAAAACAAAAGATTAGGAATTTCATGGTTTAAAATAAATACAATAAAACAAATTTGAAGAAATAAAACAAGAATTCAGTAATATTTTATTAGAGAACAGAGGAAATTATTACATTGCATATATTCTTCAAAAATAAAAAAATATTACATATTTTCTTAAATAAATATTACAAATAAAATATCTTCCAATGGTCTTTATTTGACCAAACTTTTAGTTATTCTTTTATTAAATTAGAACAACTTCTTAACTATTGCTCTTGGTTAAACAAACCTTTAGTAAGAGAGGCTTTTGGAGACGACTCCCGAACAGCTTTTAAAATCCAGCCCCAAACACAAACAGTGCTCATTCGCTGAGAATTCACCCAATAAAGGCCTATCCACTCAAAGCCAATTTTAGATCTGGATGATATCCCTCAATCCCTTTTAACTAGAGCTCCTGATCTTTTTTAAAATAAGAAAAATTCAAATGCGGAAAAAAAATAAAAGTAGACGTCCAGATCATTTATATAATTAAATTAAATTTTCAGATCTGGGTGGATTCGAACCACCATCCTCTCAAAAGCCAGCCTGGATTTGAGCGCTCTAACCGTTTGAGCTTACAGATCTATAATAACCTAGTACTCGCGCAACTCCAAAAATATGTAAACAATTAGTAAAATTTTAAATACAATCGCAGTTCAGCTCAAAACAATATTACCAAAGAAAAATATATATATTTTTTTTTCAACATTTTAAAAGCATTATTAGTTACAATTTATTAAAAGCTTACAACTAATAAATTTGGTTATCCAACATCAGTTTTCATTTCAAAACAATGTTACAATTAAATAATGTAAAAATAAATTCGTTCATCATTAAAGACATTACTTAGCATGCATGTAAAAGACACCTAAAATAATTTACCCCAAAAAAAAAAAAAACTACCATAATTATCGAACTAAAATTTACCTTACAAAAAATAACAATTTGATCATCACCGTCCCTACTCACAAATATTTTCTCTTTTCTATACTGGCTATCATTATATCAATTATATAATTCTATCTATAAATAAAAATATTTAAAGTTTATTTTCCAATACTTGCAAATCAATTTCTTTTGGGTAAATTTAAAAAACAGCATATCACCGTTTATTATTTGCCTAACATTCTATCAATTTTACAATTCATCTATAAATATATTTACAGTCAATTTTACGCACTAAAAAATCAATTTTTTTAGGCGAAAATTTACAGTGACAGCTACAAATAAAGATTTGCAAGAAATCAACTTTCATTTTGATGAACAATTTACTTAACAAGCAAAACGAAAGCCCTCATCAAAATAACTATACATAAATTTTCGACTCGTGAAACAGACAGCCGAACAACGAACATTAATCAAGTGGACTAAGGCCCAAAATACAGATATTTGCACAGTAGCCGCAAGGAAAACCATATCTTTCCACACCGCAAAAGGCGCCAAACTAAACAATACAGAATAAATAAAATACAATACAGAACAAGAGATGCTATGTAAAAACCGGGAAAAAAATCCGTATTGCATATTAAATAAACTGAAATAGATAATAATGTGTAAAAAGGTTCATATGAAGAAAGATTTATATAAACACCCAACACAGTCGTCACCTCTTTTGAGTCAGTCAGCTTTGCAAGTTCATAAAAGGATGTCGATACTCGAAAACTTCATCGGTCAGCCTTCGTAGGTTGAAATATGAGATCCACAAAATTATCCCACCATTTACTTCTGGACAAACACCAATAGAATCTGTACACCGTCTTCAGCTATACAAACCAACCCAGGAAGCCAATATACATCTCGATCTAGAAAAAAACAAACTTCGAGACATATGCACAACCAGTTCGCACCTAACCCCTTGCTCGACATAACAGGTATAACAGCCCCAATAAATATTGTTAAAGTGCAAAATACAAGAACTACACAGCGGCTCAAAGAGCTAGACAAACAAATTTTCACAAACATTTAGGTTAAATAACAAAACAGTAAGAAGAAACAAAGCATTTGGAAGTATTGCTATGCAATGATTCGAGCTGGGTTTACTTGATGGCACAGGAATCATTTGTATCGGCAGTATTATAGTAGATTGTAGCAGAATTAACGCATATGTTGCACCACCATATAAGATACGTGTAAAAAAGGCTTAATATTCAATATGGAGATATTTGCCTAGAAGTAGCTGGAAATAAATCAAACGAAATTTAACAAGGTTAATGAGACCTCTTTTTTTCTCATTTTTTTTGTGTAGAAGTTAGAAAATTTTACTATCATAACTGTAAAAGCTCCTCGGCCAAGATGTATTTGGTCTCCATTAAAAGCAAACTGTAAATAACAAAGATTATGACAATTTATTAATTGAATATTAAAAATTTGGATTTGAACTCGTTCAACATAATGAAGCCACTGAACTAAAAAGATTTGTCTTCACAAAAAAATTAAGGCAGATGCGTCAGAAAAATTACCAGACCCTTAGAAATTGGAGAATCAACTTTCCAAACTAAAAATCTTAAAAATCTAAATCAATTTATATGCGAACGAACAAGCTGATTGTAGAAAATTTGGCCTACTAATCGGTAACTAATTTATATAATCAATTATATTGTTAAGTAAATAAAATGAACTTTAAAGTTTGGCAGTTTGGTAGAGTATACCTTCGATGTACGCTGATTCGAGTTGCAGACTTGTATCCATCTCATCTGGGTGAGCGACGAGTTTATATTGAACTATGGAGAGAGAGAACAAAAATAAAAGCACACAGCACACCGGAGGGAAAGACCCCGGGCAATCCCCGTGCGGTCATCCCTCAAAACCGAAAAATTGTTATTTTTTTATTAAGAATTGGGTGACCTGCCATGCAAGCGCACCTGTCATGGCAAAGGTCGGGATGACAAAGATAGATCGGGACTCTGCCACCATAGGCCTTTCGTCCCAGTATCTTAAACATCCATATAAACACAACCAACCAGCTATATCGGCATCGCAAACTATTCAATTTTTTTTTACAATTACACGGTGATACAACTTATTTAGCCGTCGCGACCTTCTCCACAAAAGATCTCTCGCTAAATAATCAGATCTGAATCGAAATCGGTAAGGTCTTTGGTTAAGAACCGCGTCTTTTGGATCTGATACGATAATCACCACCATACCTAACATCGAACCACCGATTAATACAGATCTACAACATAAAAAATTCATAGAATTAGCAAAACATGTATGACATAAAAAATTTCAAGAAACGCATCCAAACCTTGGATCGGAAATCAAAGCCTCCATATATCTGCTATCCGAGTTCATCGAAACGTTTCTCCGTCGAAACCGCCATGGATTCGTAGATCTCGAAGAGATCTGGATGAATCAAAGGGAGAAAAGCAGAGAAAGAATACATTGAAAACGGATCTGAATAAAACATTATGAATGGCGGAGAAAGAAAGATAGGGATAACGCTAAGCGCTGAATGAAAGGGATGAGAACCATCCATCCTTCTTTTATAATGAGCTCGAAGATATGGATGGTCAGGATTGAAAACTTTTTGTTAAGATGGGCGGCTACGATTGTTTTTGACGTGTATGTACCTTATTTGTCGCTGAGGCGGTTGTTGAAAAATCCAAGCTAACGTAGCCTTGCAAGGCACGCCTGTTAAATTGTCGCATGTGATAAGGACTAGCCGACAGGAACAACCTATTGCTTGGATGCGCATATTTGTAATTCTTATCTCGGATTAAATTTATTTTCTTTTTATCTTTCAATTTTTAATAAATTCGTTGTTTAATCGATAATAAATTTGGTTCTAGATAATTCGTTTTGTGTGCGTTGGTCATTGGTATTTTTTTTTGGGCGAAATATAGTCGTCAATTCAATCAACGGAAGATACGTGGAAACATTCGCATATTTTAATTAACAGTAACCTAAAATTATGGATTGTTGTAAAAAAATTATGGATTGATGTAGTTATATAATTTAAATACAAATAAATAAATAAAATTTTAGTAGATAAATGGATAAAAATTAAATCATTTTTAAAAAATAAAATAATTAAATATTATAACACATCAATCATAAATAAATTTTAAAAATATTTAATAAATTTAGCACCTTCAAACAAACAAACTGGGAATTTTTATACTCATTGAAAATTAAGACCCAATGCCCACTGAAAAAAAAATTAACATAAAAAAAACTATTTAAAAATTAATAGTTTATAAAACGCGTTCTCCTTCAAATAAATAAATAAAATTTGATCAATATATATATATTATTTTTTTTTGGCAATGCGCGATCGTTGTAGATAATAAGACAACAAAATCTTGATGGCATATTCCGCATTTTTATTCTTTCAAGTATAGAAAATCATTTAAATACTGTTTATTTATTTTTAGCTATCACAAAAAAAAAAAAGAGATTAATTTTGTTATTTACTACCATCAATGATAATTATCGTTGAGACTCAAATTTATATAGTAAATTTGAGTTAAATAAATTTAATTATATTTGATTTTAAATAATAAAATTCTAAAAAAGTAAAACTTTTTAATGAAACCACATAGATTACTACATAGATTATTAGTGATCCGTTGCAACCGCGATTAATAACATTTTTCTAACTTTTAGAATATATTAGGTTACCTACTCTAATGCTAAATGTAATTATAGATCTTTCAGCAAAAAAAAAAAAATGTAATTATAGATCAGTTTTTTAGTTTAAAAAAATAATAGTTATCTCTTTTTTTACAGTCCAAAATATAAATTATCTCTTTTACCTGACAAATAAAAATATTATAATATTTTTAAATCATTAAAGAATGTATTTTTTCAACTGAATTGCTTCGAAATTTTGAAATAAATTTGAGAAAAAATGCTAATACCCTTATCTCTCCAATGATTTTCTCAACAAAATTTTAATCAATTAATAATTTTTTCTATTAATAATTAATAAAATTTTATTAAATTGTAATTAAATATTTTTTTATGTTTCTCTCTTTATCATTTACTTCCTTAAACTGCTAACTTTTTGTCAAATCTTAATTAATTTGATTTAAAATCTTCAATCAATTATTTTCTCACCCTTTTTTTTTCCTTTTCTACGTCAATTACTTCTCAAATCTACTTCCTTTCCTTCTTCGTCTCTCTCTGATCCTCTTGAATTTTTCTCATATTCTTCTATGTCGTTTATCACCTTAAATTTTGTTGGGCAAAGTTTTTTTTAAGCTAAAAGCATATTTTAAATTCAAAAGATGCTTTTCTGTTTAAATAATTTTTTAAAAATGTTTCAAAGGTCTATAATTTTTTTAAATTAAAATCATTAAAAAATAGCTTCTCCATAAAGCTTTTGTGAATAATCATAAGAAAATCAAAAGTTATGCCAATTCTGAATCTATTTCCATCTCATTTTTCTTCTTCCCAAATTCCAATCTTCCACATTGGAATAATGAATTTTTAAGCTTTAGAGAAAATGGATAGAAAGAGAGAGAGAAATAGAAAAGCAAAATTCTCGAGAAAGAGATTGGAAATAATGGAGTATAAGAGAGTTTAAATGTTGCATCAATGAAGAATAAAAAGGAGATAGAATGGAGAGATGGACCAACAGAAAGAGAAAAAGATTTAGCATGCGATGAGACATTTACTCAAGCACTACTCATTCATTATATGTTGTGAACGAAGATTATGCTAACTGAACTTATTAGATTTCTCCAGTTTCAATAATTTATAGGAGCATTTTAAGCATTCAATATATTATTTGAAAATGATGTTTGTTTTAGCGTGGAATATAGCTAGTATGTGAATATTTGAAAGGATATGTGGGTTCTCTGGTTACAAATAAATGTCATACTCCTAAAGATGTTTTGTTTTTTAGCAATTTCAAAAGCGTGGTAGAATTAATAAAGGTAGATGATAGTGGCTGGAATGAGGAGGTTTTGAGGCATGTGTTTATTGATAAGGACGTCAAGGCTATTAAAAGAATTCCAATTTTTGAAAGAAAAATGTCGCGATGATCTTCTATAGGTTGATGTGAGGAATGGTAGCTTTACTAGGCTCATACTGGGTAGCTTATAAGTTCAATTGCAATTTGGAAAAAAAATTGGTATTCTCCCTTGTATGGAGAGATCAAACTATTCCTATGAAGGGTGTTCTCTAATGCTCTTCCAACTACGATGGTTCTTAGGTCCATAATAAAGGTGGGTGAATCTAAGTGTGTGCTACGTGGAGATTGTGCTTAAACGACTTGTCATTTATTCATTGAATGCCAAGTCGCAAAGACGACTACTTCTTTTGATAGTTGGTCAGAAGTTTCGATTAGATGATCTTAACTGCTCTTATATAGACGATTTGATTAACCTATATCTTTATTTTGGTTGTGAAAGCCTTGTGCATGAGAGATGTTCTGAAGCTGTGATTGTGTCCACTTTATGTTTTATGATGTGAAAAATGAAGAATAATTACATGCTTGAGAGTAATTTTGATGTAGCCGGTAAAATGGTGGAATGGGAAAGTCTGGTGGAGGAGTTTGGAAGCCTTGTTCCTTGCCATGATAGAGGCTCTTCCTCCATTAGAGAAAATTTATACTAGAGATATCCTAATAGGGAAGAGGTGATGATAATTATTAATGGGACTAAAGTCAATGCTTTGGTTTGAGCAATGAAGCCTACGAATAATAAATGACGTTATTTTGTTGATTGGAGATGCGACGCAAAAAATTTATGCATCAGATTTTATTTTCAGATTCTTCAAAAATTTGAAATTCTAAAGTTTATAATAGCTGCATAAAGATTTTTGGACGGCTTTAATGGCTCGTAGATTTCGTGAATCCCTATAGAATTAAACAAGTGTGCTGACTCTCAAGCTAAATTTGCTTTGCTAAACACTTTTGTATGTTGTGGTGTTTAATCATGTTAAGAACTTATTTTTTTCTTTCTTTTGTTCATGTTTTATTAATTTGATAGGTCCTTATTCTCTCCCCCTAGTAGATTTTTTTTGTGCGTTTTTCAATGCAATAGTTATTCAACAATAAAGAAGAAGAAATATTTCTCTATTTTTTTTTTCTTGTCGATTGCATTTTTCTTCTTTTGTATATATGACTGATTATTAGCTTGTTAAAAAATTTTACTGTACAACAACTGATGTAACAATTGAGCTAGCTAAAAGGGTGGCCAAAGTGTTGGTGGTTTGGTGGCTTGAGACCGAAATGGGAATATTTTCCTTATGTTATCAACCAAGTTTGAAAGCTTTCCTTCGGTGCTCGCCGAATTCAAAGCCTTAGTTAAGGCAGTTACAGTAGTGAACAACAAAGGATATAAGGAGATCGACTGGTGATGCGACGCTCAAGAGATGGTTAGACAAATTTAGGAGGTTCAGCAGCCAAGCATGTAAGAGACCTGGTTCGAGGTGTGTCTGTTGAGGGAAATATTCTCCAACGGCGATTGGACCATTAATTGGACTGCTAGAAAGGCAATCAATATGTTGATTGGATAACGACTTGGTATCTTAGGGAGAGCCGTGAGATCTTTTGGGAATGAGGGATGGTTGACACTCTCCCTCCCCTTTTTTGTAACCGCTTTTATTTTTCCGAGGTAGTTTCTAACTCCTTTGTGTTGTAAGCTCACTTTTGGAGCTCTTTTTCGTGCTTCATAATGCATTTTGTTTCTCTACCCAAAAAAAATTAAATAAAAAAAGCTAGCTAAAAAAAATTTGTTGTGTGTTTTCGTGTCCATCTTTCATTGTTGTATACATATGCGTGAATATATACCTAATTTGGTTTATGGACAAATAGAGGCTTTAGAGCTTTTGTGCAGCAGTAAAATTTGAGAACGGATGTAAAAGAAAAAAAGATTCCTATTTCTATTGGAGAAGAAGAATGAAAAACAAAATTCTTTTAAAAAAATTGTCATGTAAAACAACAACAATAAAATTTGAATTAATATTAAAAAATAGTATCTTATTAAAATTAATAAAAAAACACAATTTACAAAAATAAAATAAAAAATCAATGTTATATTAGATGTTTTTAAATTTAAAAAAAAAACATAAATGTTTTTATTGTGTTAATTTCAACAGAAATCAATAATGACATGCAAATGGATGCCTTTTCTCGTAACTATAAAACCGATTTGTAATTACATCAAATCTCAACAAAATGAATTAAATATGCCCTAACATTTAACAAAACTACGACACAAATGTATATACATTATATATATATTATTTTTTTTAAATGATAAGAAAATTATTACTAGGTAATGTTGAAATATTGGCTCAATATAATATAAGGTCCCTAGTCAAAGTTCAAAAAAGAACTCACTAATATTTTAAACTAAATATTTGAAAAATATATTAATTATAATAAAAATATTAAAACATTATATATTTGATTTAATTTGCGGTTTGATCAGTACATATTGATTATGACCAACTTTAATCTCTATATTATCTTCTCTCTTTTCAGGAGTTTCTCTTCAAAAATAAATTTTTCATATAAAATCTTTGAATTGTTTACCCATTTTTAGGGGTAGGCAAAAATCGACCGAACCATCTAGTCTAGTTCGGATTCAATTTGTTGTTTATAAGTCGATTCGGTTTGGTTTTAATTTAAAAAATCGATGAGACTGGTTCCGTTCTTGGTCTCATAAAATCTATATGATTTCATCACAATCACACATTATCAGAGTTAATCCATCATCTCTCCATTGCTCGATTTCTCTCCATTGTCTTCTCTCTATCTCTATTCTTGTCATTTTTTTAACATAATCAATCCTTAAAGGCCAATGCTTGCCAGTCGCCATCTCCCCCTCTGTAATCTTTAAAGGTCGCCACTCCCCCGCTATAATTTTTCAATCTCCTCCTTTGTAATCACTGCAATCTCTAACTTTTCACTAACGGTGCACGAGTCACAACAATACCTAGATCTCCCTTTTTTTTCCCTGTAATCGTTGCGACCTCCTCTCTCTTTCACCAATGGCACACGGGTTATCTCACTCACAATAGCACCCATCGGCTGCGACCTCATCTTTATTTTCTTTTCCTTTTTAGTTTTTGTGTTGTTACTTGTTATATTTGGATTTTGTTTGTTGTTTGAATTTGATTTATAGAAAATGTAAAATTGATTGATTTTTTCGGTGCGGTTTCATGCTCGATTTTTGAGAATTTTCTCGGTCAGTCGGCTAGCCACCCAACCTCCACCAAAATGGTTGGTTCATTGCAAAATCTGGCCAAAATCAGCCACACTGAACTGAGCCTATTCCAACGCACTACTATCAAACAATGACAAAATAACAAGTCAAATTTGGTTTGATTCAGTATGATCGGTACATATTGATTTTTGTTTCTAGAATTATGTCGACAAGTCAATATTGGTTTTTTTTTTTTTATGTTCTTTGATTTAATATAATGAAAATTAGATTTGAGTTTCATTTTATTTTCGAAAAATTGATCTTCCCACTAAAAAAAATAGATAATTAAAAGAAACAAAATGACAGATAATGGTTATTGAATCTTGGTTTTATGATGACTGTCTTTAAATTACATAGTTATAATATAAAAAGTGACTGATCTATGTCTTCATTAAATGTTCCTAATTCATGTGTTATTTTATCAAGACATAAAGTTCCACAATGGATTTTATGATGAATAGAGCACTAGTTATATTGTTCAAATTTGCAAACGTTTACTACACTTTATTGTGTAATTACTCAATAAATGCCTTCACCGTATTCAATTTTTATGCTTTGATGAAGCAATTAGAGTCATTTTTGGTAAATCTGTGTTTTCGAAAAATGCTCTACTATCAGTGGTTCCCTAACTGAGCTAGTGTTTGTAGCAAGTTCCTTGGCACTATTAACTTCTGAAGTGTTTCTTGTGATAAGGTCATGCATTTAGTTCTTTTTCTTATTGAATGGTCTTTTTTTTTTGAAGATTACATACAAATAAATGTTTGGGATACTGTTAAATATAAAAGATTTCCATTAAGGATGAGAGGTGCAAGTAAAATTTTAAAATGACAAAGTTTAATTACTTTAGAAATTATATAATTTCATAAAATCTCAGAAGATGTTTATGAAATTAAACCATAATAATAATATGCTTAAGTTGAAGTTAAATTTTGCTCACGCCAACAAAAATTTCTCGAAGAAGCAAAAGAACCGTTAAGAAATAGTGGATATCATATATCTAAGCATAAAAAACCTTCATACAAAAAAATTCCAAAACAGTGTCTCCATTAGATAAAACTAATGAAGTAAAACTAGGTAAAATTAGTTTGGCAGGAAAGAAAACAATACTCTGAAAAGCAAGCTTATGATACTTAGAATTTGCAAAAGATAAAATAGATTTTACAACCGATCATCTCTTATAAACTTACAAATAACAGCCAAACTATCACACTAGAACAAACACGTGTTCTTTGCTTAAGAAAAATACAACTAGAATAAAACTAACAATATAACCATAAATACACGTGCACAACACATGCATACTTAAGTATGAGCTGGCATAGAACATACTGTAATATGCCCCCTCAAAAAAAACTTCCTCTGTTTCTTCTACTTCTTTCATGAATTCTCAATATGAAGTTTGTCTCTTACGTAAATAAAATGAGATGTTCCAAGTGGCTTTGTGAACTTATATGCAACCAACTCCTCTGTAGGTATGTACCTCACTTCTAACGTTTTTTGTATAACTTTATCTCTCACAAAATGCAAGTCTATTTCAATGTGCTTAACTCTTGCATGAAGAACTGGATTTGCTGCCAAGGCTGCAGCTCCAGTATTGTCACTCCACACTATAAGACATGCTATTGAGAATTGAAGCTCCTGAGACAGATTTTGCAACCAACAAATTTCTGCAATGATGTGAGCAAGGGCTCTATATTCTGCCTCCGTACTAGACCTTGCAACAACATGTTGCTTTTTGGAACTCCAAGAAATTAGATTAGAACCAAGGTACACACAATAGCCACTCACTGACTTTCTATCATCTAAACTACCAGCCAAATCCGAATCAGCAAAGCCTTGAACTTGTAGTCTATTATTTGCAGTCAATAGAAGACCATGAGACAATGTTCCTTTTAGATACCTCAACACACGTTTAACAGATTCCCAATGATTTACAGTAGGATGTTGATGAAACTAACTCAGAGTACGTACATTATATGAAATATCAAGTCGAGTCAAAGCAAGATATTGCAAAGCTCCCACTATGCTTCTTTAAAAACTTGGATCTAGATAGGGATCTCCATCAAAATGATAGAGTTTAGCATTTGAACTCATTGGAGTAGAGATTGGTTTTATTTCATCAAGCTTAGTCTTCTTCAGCAAATCAAAGATGTACTTCTGTTGAGTGAGAAACATTGAAAAAGTTGTTCTTTTTACTTCAATGCCAAGAAAATAATGAAGTTCACCTAAATCCTTTAAGGAGAAAACCTCATTCAGTTGACTAATCAACTTTGCATTAAATAGAGGATTATTGCTAGTGATCAAGATGTCATCAACATAGACTAACAATAGAACATAAGCAGCATCAGACTTCAGAATAAACAAAGAGCTATCTGACTGTGAATTTTTAAACCAAATCCAAGAAGAAGTTGTTTTAACTTCTCAAACCAAGCTCGTGGAACTTGTTTTCAACCATAACCATACAAAGCCTTGGAAAGTTTGCAAACATAATGAGGTACCTGATCACTCACAAACCCATGTGATTGTTCCATATAAACATCCTTAAGAAGAACCCCATTTAGAAAAGCATTGTTAAAATCAAAATGTCTAACCTGCCAATTATTTGATAAAGCCAAAGGAAGCACAATACGTATTGTGGCAAGCTTAACCACTGGACTAAAAGTCTCCAAATAATCAACTCCAACAGTTTGATGAAAACCTTTTGCCACTAACCTAGCCTTGAGCCTCATAACCATCTACCTTGAATTTTGTTTTAAACACCCACTTATTTCCAACAAGAGGCACCCCTGGTACATATGGAACTAAAACCCAAGTATTATTCTTGAGAAGAGCTGTATACTTTTTGTTCATAGCCTCTTTCCATGAAGGATCAGAAAGGGCTTGAGCAACTGTGGAAGGTTCAGGAATAGTATTGAATAAAGTGTCTGGGAGTGGATATTTAATAGACATAATGAGACTTTTAGGCTTAAAATGCCATTTTGTGATCTAGTGACCATGGAATGAGTAGAAACAATGGGTTTAGAAGAAATGATAGAGACTGGAACATGATTGTGAGAAACATCTGAATTAACAACTAGAATGGATGAATTACTAGGTAAAACTGAAATGGGTGGATGAGAAAAGACAGAAGACAAAAGAGTGGAAGTAGAGATATGTTGAGTGTTCAAAGTATTTGAAGACTGTGGATCAAGGTGTGAAAGATAAATAGGTGAAGAAGTAGGAAGAACTGATGATGAATTTGATGGAGAACCACCAGCAAGTATTGATAACTGACTTGACATAGGTGAGGTTGAAATATGAGAATTTGGTGAAACAGTGGGAATAGTGTTTTGGGGTAAAACAAAGAGAGTATGGTCAAAAAGAGTATCAGTCCCTTGAAGTTTAGGTACTAAATGAAGAATAGAAAAATTAGAATTAGTTGAGAATGGAAAGTCATGCTCATTGAAAATAACACCATTTGAAATGTAGACTCGACGAGTAGAACTTAAACACCTATAACCCTTGTGATCAGGACTATAACCCAGAAAGACACTTTTTAGAATGGAACTGAGTCTTTTGATTATTGTAGAAACGAAGAAAAAGATAACAAGCACACCCAAAGACACGAAAAAAGGTGTAATCAGGCAATTGATGAAATAACAATTGAAAAGGAATACTGTTTTGTAAGACTTAAGTAGGAAGTCGATTAATAATATACACTGCACATCGAAAAGCATCCCCCTAATAGTGAAGTGGCATTTTAGCTCGTGCTAACAAGCTAAGACCAACTTCAACTATTTGTTGATGTTTCCTTTATACTCTCCTATTTTGAGCATGAAAATAAGGACATGGATGACGAAATTGAATACCCAACTGAGTTAACAAAGGTAAGAAAGAACGAAACTCCCCACCCTAATCAGATTGAACATTTTTGATTTTACACTCAAAGTATCTCTTAGCCATGGTTTGAAACTTCACAAACATGGACAAAGCTTCTGACTTTAGTTTCAATGGATAAATCCAAACATACCAAGAGTAATCATCAAGGAACTGAATATAGTATTTGAAACCATCAAGAGAAGGAATTGGGGCAGGTCCCCAAAGATATGTGTGAATGAGCTCTAAAGGCTTAGAGGCTCGAGTATTAGTAGAAGGAAAAGAAACAAAATGTTGTTTGCCATATTGACAAGCTTCACAAAAAGGGATAGTAGAAGTAGAACCACTGTAACTGTTTGTGGATTGTTGAATGTGAGTAATTATAAAGTTTCCAAGATGACCAAACGATTATGCAGAATACTAAAATCTTTTGGAAGTTTGGTGGCAGAGAAGACAATACTACCAAAAGAAAAGGGTAGAGAATTTATAGCAGATGAAGCAATGAAATCATTTCTTTTATTTACTACAGAAATTGAACTCTCATGAGTACAAGAAATAGGAAAGACATTGGAACAAGTTGTTGGATCAAATTCACACTTGGAAAAAGACAAAGTACATTGAGAATAACTATTGGTAAAATTATTGAAACTAGTAGAAGTATTGCTAGAACAATTGGAAAGTACATGAGTTGAAGAAAAATTATTGCTAACTGGAAGACAACTTGAAATGGTCATATTATCTTCAAGACCAGCAGCTGATGTAGAAGAAGTAGAAATGACAGATGGTGATGGAGTAATCTGAGTATGATGAACAGCAGGTAGTTGAAGAAAAAAGTGTGATGAAAATTTGGAAAGAGGTGACAAGAGTTTGTACAAGCCTCAATAAAGAACACCTTTAAGAAGAGGTTTGCCTTGAAGATCCTTTACAAAACAAAAAATTTGCATTAAATTCCACAGTATTGCAATTATCTCGAGTTAACTTACCAGGCACAATGAGAACATCATGTAATAGTATATCAAAATGACTAGTGGAGATCGATGTTTTACCAATGTAAGTAATATCCAGGTGCTGACCATTTCCAACCATAAGCTTATTAGCACCCTTATACTCAATATGTTGAAGTAAAGCTTCACTATTAGCAAGGACATGGTCAGTAGCCCCACTGTCAAGGAACAAAGCAGGATCAGTGAGTGTCATTGGAGTTGCAATCTGACAAGTGCCTGCAAATTTCTCAGACATAACAACCACTGGAGAGGAACTATTTGACATAGCAGTAGAAGTCAAACTTAGGTGTCCCGTGGTTGATTAGTAGGCATATGAGGTCTATAATGTTGTGATGGTATAGTTGAAGGTTGAGAACCACCAAAGCTAGAAGGTGAAGCAGCTGGGAAATGAGAGGTATGTGGAGGAAAATAAACAGTCGAGGATGGTTAAGCATGATAATGAGGCCTTTGAGGAATGGAAGAAGTCTGCTGGGGAGACTGCATCTGTGGAGTGTTTTGTGAATAAGAAAGACGAGACTATACAGAGTTATTATTGAAGCCTCTCATGTACGGATTCATTACATTACCAAAGTAATTAGTATCAAATCTATAGTAGCAGTTAGCTACAACATGACCATAAATGCCACAAAGTTGACATGTTGGCTTGGATGATCTTCCACCATTTCTACCAAAAAATCCTCTTCCTCATCCACGATTATTAGATGCAGGTCCATTTACTTGTGATTGTTGCATTGTGTGAAAAACCTGACCACTTGTGCTATAGTTTTAACCACTTGTGCAATAGTTTGAACCATTTGTATTACAACACATATGAGCATTAGAATTCCAGGAATCACAAGGAACAACAGTATTAGAAGATACTCTAGAATTTTGAGTAGGATAAACATTATTATGATGAGTGCAACAACATCTAGAATTTTGACCACAATAAGAACCACACCACAATAAGAACCACCATATTATTGTGTGACTGTGATAGATTTTATTGACCACCATGTGAGAGCAAACTTTCTGTCACTAAGTGAGTTGCCTTGTGTGTCATTTCAAAATTAATAGCAGAGTTTTCTTCCTCCAATTTTGACTCAAAAGTAAGTAAGTGATATTGAATTTCATCAAAACTGTACTTATATGGCCTAATCTCTAAAATAGTAGATATTTGTTTAAAATCAGACCCTAGACCAGCAATAACGTACATAACAAGATCTCTTTCAATAACAATATCACCAGCTGCAGAAAATTTTCCAGCAAGATCTTTTATTTTTAACATATACTCATCAACAGTAGTTCCAAGTTTCTTTGTAGTTTGCAACAATCGTTTAAAATGCAAAATTCTACTTGGTGAAGGAGCAACATACCTATTCACACTAGCAGCCCATAAACTATGTGTAGTTTCTTTATCAATGAAATGCCCAAATATTTCTCTGGAAATTATACCTCTCAACCAGCCAACGAGGAAATGATCTTGAACTTCTCAGTCTGTTGATTTATCGTGAATTTGATTTATACTAGAAATTTCAGCTGTTACCTCAAAAAAAGACAAGTTTCTTGATTGATGATTAAGAAATTCATCACAAAAGGTACATTGTAGGAACTTGTTCAATCGATGACCTTTGATGATTGGAAGAATCTGCGACCTCCAGATAAAGAAGTTTGAGTTGTCAAGTTTGATCAAAGAATTAGGAAAAGGAGACACGGTAAGAATTGTTGTTGTTTCCGCCATGGAAATGGTTATGATACCAAGATAAAGCTAACGAAGTAAACTTAGGTAAAATGTGTTTGGTAGGAAAGAAAATGTATAAGAAAGAAAACAATACTCTGAAAAGCAAGCTTATGAAACTTAAAATTTGCAAAAGATAAATTTGCAAAAGATAAAACAGAAGTTATAACCGATCATTTTTTATAAACTTACAGATAATAGCCAAATTATCACACTAGAACAAACACATGTTTTTTGCTTAACAAAAATACAACTAGAATAAAACTAACAATATAACCATATAGACGTGCACAACACATGCACACTTAAGTATCAGCTGGCATAGAACACACTGTCGTACCATTAAAAAATAAAAATAAAATATTGAACTAATTGGATTTGTAATCGAATTACGATGATGCGTTGGGCTGGTTTCGTCCTTTCTCCTTCTCCTTTACTTCACTTCCCTGCGTCTTGTCGTATGCTTCGCATACGATTCAATTCCAAAAATAAATATCAACAATGTGACAGGGAAACTACCAAAAACCAAATTGATAAGGAAGAAAAAAAAAAAATGGCTACACAAAATGGAATTAAACATATCCGAATATTGAGCAGTTGGAGGACCACTTTATAATTTGATAATATGCGGAGCTTCACCTATAAAATACCCTACCAATAATTTTTACTTTCTATACATATATAAACTGCTTCCTACGGTTATTTGAAATGTTTGGTCATTTTTTCGATTTAGATTTTTTTTTTTTTGAAAAAAAAGAGAACAACTTTTTTTTTGTTAGAAAAAAAGAAAACAAATAGACAACAAGCGTGAGTTAAAAAACCAATTTTTAATTTTCCATTTTTTTAATAACTATCATTCTAACTTAATAGCTCTCAATTCAGTATGTAGTTTTGCTAATTTTTTTCCTTGCATATACAACAATTTTTTTTAATCTCTCATAAATTCTATACCAACATATTTTGTAATTCTTAAAATTCTCCAAAAGAATAAAAATTCTTATGAACAAAAGAACAATAGAAAGGGTAAGAACAAATACACACACACATATATATATATATATATATAGGCACACCTGGGTGATTCTCATGGATAAGCTGATCTTCCTCAGTCTTAGGAATGGACTGGTTCCCACCATAGACCCCGCCAAATCCTTCCTCATCCGACCTGGTCGCATACCCTTCCCCAAATGAATGGGACATCACGTCTCTATAACACCATCCCCGTTTCATATATTAAAAATTAATTTGCATCAAAATACCAAATGCAAAAAAAAAAAAGAAAAAAAAAAAAGAAAAAAAGAANAAAAAAAGAAAAAGAAAAAAAGAAGAAGAGCATATTACATATCAAAAACTCACCCAGTTTTCTCCTTGGGATTATTTTCTTTGTCCATGTTCGGTGCAATATCTCCCTTGTTATTAGACAAAGTGTTAACCTGCCTCAACCTCACCACAGAATCTTTGGAACCAAAGTTGGAAGGCAGACGCAGAGTTGGTGAAACAAAACCCGGTGTTTGTGATCGAACCGATCTGATTGTGTGTATCATTTTCTGCATCTTGCGGACCTTCTTGTAATACGGCAAGGTAAAGAATGAATACCGCCAAGTAAATATATGCCAGTACAATAACTATAAAGTCAGCAATCCTGTCCGCTTCACTGGGCAAATCCTGGTCTTTCTACGAGCTCTAAAAATCTTTTACTTAGAGGACGACACGTAGAATTAGAAAGTATACGTGCCTTGTTCTTAGAACAAATGCTCTGTGTCGTTGGGCTTTCGAGCTTCGTGACTCATCTAATCTCCTTTGCCACTTGGTCCAAAGTATCATACATTATAGTATTCTAATTTGGGGTTGTAGATCGCTATGAAGCGGTGGGATATATTTTTCCTAAAAAAATATCTATTTATTAATATATGATTTATGGCCAAGTATATAAACAATCAAAAATATCATCCTTACCCTCTGAATATCACAATGTAAAGACATTTCAAATGAAATACCGAGGCCAGTAATTTAAAACAGTCCTGCCCAGAAGCCCATATCAGAATGGACGACTTTAACAACTAGGCCCATTGGCATCTATAAACCCATAATGATGTTCATTAACTTGTTAATTAACTCCTATCCGCAAATGCAAGAACCATGTAGATGTAGAATAATAACAAGCAGAGATAGAATTCCAAACATAAAATTTTCGAAGCCTATTGCTCGATTATTTGGATATTAAAGTTGAGGAAATTAAACCTCATCGAATAGCGTTACCTAAAGTAAAAGTTGTGACTCTTGCCTGGAAGCCCCAAAAAAAGAAAAAAAGAAGTGACTCTTACCCTATTGAAGTTGTTTAAATCATTGTATGGGAAATCAACATCCAAATATTCTACTGGGTCTTAAATCTTTAAAACGACCTGGGATCCGTACTATATATATCAGTTTGCATTTCAAAGCAAATTATATCCAACTACCATATTCAATCGCCTAATGCAACATATAAGAGTTAGTTAACCAAACCATTTGACTTAGATATTTTATTTGGGAAGTACTTAATTGACAATATAGAAATTATGATGTTTATGTAACTTCCTCACAGCTCACAAACTGATAAATTAGTCTCTCTCATCCAGCTTAGTAAGTTTTTTATTTTAAATTCTGGGCAATAATTCAGCGCTAGTAAATCTAAAACCTAATCCATAGGTCTTTGTTTCAGAAAATTGAGACATTTTCAGCTTAGATTGAGTTTTGAGACTTTACCCACAAAAAAATAAAAAAATAAAAAATATGAGAGCTGAGACAATTTTTTCAATTTATTATAGTGGTAGGATGTAGTTGAATTTTCACATTTATAAATACGGAAGTTGAAATTTGAGTTTTAATAATTTTATTTAGATTCAAATATTCTTTTTCACTGTTACTGTAAAAAAAAAAAAAATTCAGTGACATAAATTTCAATATAAATTCCTATTAAATTAAAAATATATATATTTAATTCATTCACCAAATAATTTCCGAAATTATTCATCTGTGTAGTTATTTTTCAGTTATAAAAAAAATTTCCTCGGTTTATTATTAATATTTTCGAAAAAGAAAAAAAGGGGGCCCAAAACAGAAACAAGCTACACGAAAAGCATGAAAGATGAGATATTGGACATCGTGCAGAGAAGAGGCCGTCAAGGAACTAGGGAGTTGGGGATGGCTAAACAGCAGTCACCTACTTGGCAGGTGGTGATGACATTTCCCTTTACCCTACACTACAAACCCTACTGTCTCCGCAGCGTGGGACCACCTGACCGTTGCAGCAATATGTGACGTCAGAGACCACATTCAGAAATAAAGGCTCCGATAAATTCACCCGCGTAATTCGTAGTTACGTCAAACTGGTCAGGTTTTTAAGTCTTCCACTCAGTCCTCTAAAACCTCATGGGCGGCCTTTTGTGGTGACGTTGCGTTTAAACCACTGCCACTGGTTAGGTGGGTGGGTTGGGGGCTTGGTTTCTGGAGTGTCTAAAGCTGCCGAGGCGCAGAGCTCAGCGGTACTGTGTGTAGGGCATACGTTATTTATTTTTTTACTTTGAGGACGGTGCCGTTTCCTTTGAGATTCTGGGTATTCGTAGACTTTTTGCAATCCGTACTTGGATTTGTTTGGGTACAAAATTCGTGGGTTGGCGGTCCAATGTGTGTCTCTCAAAATTAATATTTTGAGTGCGAAACCCTGCTGTGTCCGAAAATTTGGATTTGATTTCTTTGATTTCTTTGATATTTATGGTTTAAATGACAGAACTATTCTTTAATTAAATTTTTTGAAAAATGATATTTATCACCGTTAACAACTATTTGTATAACTAGACATTTTTAATTGATTATTTTTTGATAAAATTTTGGTACTAAAAATAAAATATAATTAAATATATACAATTCACATTTCTCATATAAACAGTAATTTCATTAGTTACTTGTCATAAATGACCAAATTCATTTTTTTTTCAATTGATGATATCAAAATACTATATATTTTTTTTCATTAATCTAGTTCGAACTAGATAGATTTATAAAATTTAAATATGAGACTTTACTTAAAAAGAAAAGTTGACCATCGTAAATTATTTACTTTTTTTTACTCTTACTGGTGTTGGGCAATTCAAAATTCAAATGGGATGGTCCGAGGACCAGAAATCAAATCGACGACAGGCTTTCTATGTTTCGACTTTTAGTCTATAAAAATTGAAGCTGGCTAAATCAACCGCAAATTTGATATGAACTAAGAATAAATTAAATAAAATCCTAAACTTCTCAGAGGGCTAGAAGAATTCTTTACTCGCATATAGAGATATACATGAATTACAATAACAGGTTAAATAGAATTGAAGTCACCTACTCATTCAAAAATCTATAAATGTTCAAGACAAGTTTTAGAGGTACCTTTTTTTTTTTTTTTTTTTTTTTTTTTTTTNGTTTTAGAGGTACCTTTTTTTTTTTTTTTTTTTTCTTTTTGATGACTATGTTTTAAGGTACTTGGCTCTAAGAGTTTAGGTAAAAAGTGTTTAATTAATTGATAAATTCGGTAAAATAGAATTAGATTAGTGGTGAAATTGGGCGTATTAGAGTCGGGGGTCCAATTTGGTGAGAAAGAAGCCGATGGGTCAGAAATGGGACAAGATGGGTGGTATCATACAGCAACTGAGTGAAGCAAAGACTTATATCAAATCTCACAAACTTCATTCTAAATATTCAGAGCTTGATTTTACAATGACCTCGAATAGTCACAATCACTCGGACCATTAGCAGCATTATCAAGCACTCCACAGTCTTCTTTGTCCTGCTCTGGCCAATTCTTAGAGACAATTGAAAGAGGCTGGTTCATCTTTCCAAGTTTATCTGCGTTAAGCATGAGACAGTGGGGACAGATATATAGGCGTTCCCATTGCAGAATGAAAGGGGCATTTTATTATAAAGCAAACAGTCAAAGAGCAAAATCTGGAAAAATTAGACTAAGAAATAGGTAATACCATTGGCACATGGCAGGACAGACCTATATTTCAAGCGTTTGAAGTCCTTTTCCATTGCAAATGATTTAAGGAAATTGCTTGTCAAGCAAAACCAAAAAAATAACACTCAAAATAGTAAGTTAAGCAGCAAGGGAAAGAGATTGTGTGGAGGAGATAACTACAGCTAATCGAAGGTCTTCATCAAACACCGATTAAAGAAAACCAAAGCTTTGTATGGACAGCTTATAGGTCCCCATCAAACACTAATTCCAGAACCTGGGAGATAATGACCCAGTTACTAATTTGAGATATGCAAGCGCAAATACTGCAAAATCATAAAAATTCTGATAGGCATCAAGTATTCAGAAAAATTGCATATTATACTGGGGCTTAGGTTCATTGCAAAACTGTTGAGCAACAAAATAGGCCTGAAGAGCAAAGAATGAGTAGTCAAGCTTTAAAAGAAAAGAAAGTGAAAGTCATCTTTGTAACCATTTATTAAGGATAATCTTTATAGTTTACAAGGAAAATGAATGAAACTAAATTGATTATAAAAACTAAACTGAAAATTCAAATTTACGTACAGAATTACATACACCGAAAGGAAAAAAAAGTCTTCTCTCCCCCTCAGTCTCAATGCCTTTTTTTACAATTAGTCATATTCAAGTCCCAAACCTGTAAGAAAATGGTCCAACAAAAAACAGAAAAAAGACATAACGTTGAGAAAAGTTTGAAAACTAAGAACAAACTAAAAAATTAACAAGCAGATTCTGGCCCAAAAAGCTCACAAAGGGTTTGTAATGCAGAGCGCCTTAATGCTAGATTGAACGAGTAATAACTCACTAAGCAAGACTGCGGTCCATATCCGACTACATCTGAACAATAAGTAACATGGAAGACCGTTAATGGCGTATTCATAGTATGTATAGTTCCCCACCAGAGATAAAAGACCTGATGAAAACCAATAACCAATCGAGGTAAAACCCATCACCGCCATGAGGAAACAGTCAATAAAGGAACTTCATTCCATGCCAAAGAGAGAAACCCAGGTGGAGATTCAACAACGGAATATAAAGGGCTGTAGTCATAGTTCCAAAGAAGGATCCTGGCCTGGCTCACAGCGTAATGGCTAAGAGGAACGGGCTCAAAATCAGAACTTTCCATTAAAGACTTCCATTGCTCTTTGTCTTCCATTCGTTCTCTCTTCGTACCCGGTTCTTCTGGTCCAACCACACCAGCAATACGACGGCCTAGCAAAAGCCTCTCAACTTGAAGTCTCTCCGGTGAGTCTCTGCTGTATGGCTCCAACGATTCGAAAACGGCTCTGTAGTACCTTAAAGCATTATTGAAACGGCTCATAAACCCAACCCCGTTCAAGCTTGCTTCGTACTCACCCAGTGTCACAATTTTAGGATTCAGCGATTTCGCCAATCTGAGAGCAGTCTGAACGGCAGTCGGCGTCTCATCCAAGAGGTTGTACAATTGGAGCATGAAATTCACCGCTAAGACCTCGTCCGTATCCACCTTGAAGCTCGATTGGTTAAGCTCATCAATCGGGATCAATACCGGCTCGAACTCGAAGTTCAAGTCTAGAAGGTTCGCAAATTCACGAAGACGATTGCCCGTAGCTAACAGAGACGCCGCCGGTGATTTCCCGAGCGCCGGAGCTGGTATCCCGGAGATCCTAATCCTAACGGGCTTTCCGGTGGACCGCGTGGCCAGGGCCTGTAAAAGGGCAGCCCATTGAATCCCTTGAACGATACCAAAATCCAGTATATGGATCTTACTTGCCCTTTCAGTGGCTTCGAGTATTGCTTGGTTGGCCGTCAAATGAGCGAATTTGGAATACGGACAAGCATCGTTCAAAACCTTGTAAGGGATTGTGAACTCCTCGGAAGTTGTCTCGTACATGGACAAGCTTTTCTCTGCTTGCATAGATACTCTCTTGTATAGTGCTTCAGCGAAGTAAAAAGTGACCCTCTCTGTTGGATCCCCTTGCTCTGACACCGATTCCTTGAGCCGAATCAGTGATTTGACAGCTCGATCGGGTTCGGAATCGGTGCGTCGGGCACAGTCGAGTAAGGCTTTGAGGAGAGGCGGTGCGGATTCGATTTCCTGTGAGCTAGTTGAGACCCCACCGACTACGACATCGCTCTTGTGCACGCTCTTCGGCGGAGGATTGACTGACTTGGTGTCCTTCGCCACAGCTGGCGGAGACGATGGAGGTGCAGGTGGGGTCCACGCTTGCACATGAGGGGGAAGAGGGTTAGGGCTCTTATGGGTCTGGCTCTCAGCGAATAGGACTCGGTTGAGATCCGACGGGGAAGAGCAAGGGACGCTGAGTCGACTCGGACAGGCGGCGGAGGGATCGGCACCGTAGAGGCCAAAATCGGCATTGCTGTGCCACGCGTCGCAACCAGAGGGCAGATTCGAACTATCCGTTGAATCACCTCCGCCCATCAAGCTATCCATCCACTCGTCCGAGTCGAACTCGCCACCAGGACCAGGCCCGAAATCGGAGAATCTATACCCCGTAGAGTGGTGCTCCAGGTGTGGAAACTGAAAACCTGGTTCCCCGGTATCCGAGGCGCCGGGGACTGGAAAAGGGTCCGGGAAGCCGGAAGGCGGTAACCCATAAGGCAAATTGGGAGTGGCGTGGTGCGCAGTGGTCCATGGACTCATAGAGAAGGGGGTGAGACCGGTGAGTTGCTGTTGTTGGTGGTGCTGCTGTTGCTGTTGCTCTTGCTGCTGTTTCTGCTTTATGACTTGCTGAGCAATTGCCATTAGATTGCCACTGTCTGCGCACATATATGCCATTCTCCGGCCAAATCTCACCGGGAAAAACTGCACTCACATTACCGGAAAAACATCAAGCGAGAGTGAGGCTTTAACGCATTCAGAGAGATTTTATAGTCTAGGAAGAGAGATAAAAATACAAAGAACCAGTGAGAGTGAAAGGGAGAGTACTACATACACGACTCCAAGGCCCAGAAGAAATAGATCGCAACTAGCTTCAAAGCTGCTTAAAGAGAGACAGAGGAGGGAAGGAGGGAGGGAGGGAGAGGAAAATTGGGATTTTAGTAGTGTAGCTTTAAAGAAGCAAAGTTTAATCCTTGAGTGAGTGAGAAAGTACTGTATGAAACCGTTACATCATTTTTGTATCATTTTAAATTATTACTATAACATAAGTGTAAAATTTTTTGATATCATAAAGTAAAATATTAAATATATAAATTCCGTGTGATTTTTAATTAGTAATGTTAAATAAATTTCTAAATATTTATAATTATGATGATATCATATTAATAAAATAAAATATATAAATTTTGTAAAGATTATTATATATGAAATAATAAATATTTTTCCATATCCAATTTTGTATTCTTTTATATTTAAGTTGGGTTATTATTATTATTATTTTGAATGAAAATTAATTTATCTGCAGTGAGAATTGTAGATTTATAAAATATTTGTAACGAAGATTATAAATAATGAGCGAATCAATTTAAATATTTTTTTAATTTAATAAAAATATAGGATGAAAGTCTATATCAATAAAAACTTTATCCTTTTAGTACAGTAATAATAAAAAAACATTTAAATTCATATAAAATTTAAAAATTAAATCATAATTTTTCATATTTACAAATGTAATAATTAGCTTTTATCCCTTAACTACACTTTCATATGCAATCAGGCTGTGTATTATTGGTACAAGCAGTCAGTTCATGTATATATATATATATTTTTTTTGGTGAATGTTTGTGCATATCATCCAATTAAAATAATGGCCTAAAAAAAAAAAATTCTGAAAAGGGACAACGGCGCTGATTAAAATCCGTTCGAATTAAAAGAGGGGTCCCACTTTTTATTTTATTTTTTATTACTCCATTCAAAAGGAAATTTTAAATTTATTTTATTTTATAAAATCGATAAAAGAAATTGAAAGACTAGGAATGTTGAAACACAACGCACACTGCTCATCTTCGAAACGCCCTTTCTTAGCTTATTTCTTTCCCTCTTATATATCAGTTGTTGTAGTTGGGCATGCATGACGTGGTGCCCACACGACTGTGGTACCCAAATTCTCGATATGACAAAACCATGTCATGGACGTCCACGTGTACCAATTTTCTCCTCCCGCTGTGCTCGGGGACCTTGACATAGGAAGTGGACCCCACTCCCAGCCTTCGTCATGACACGTCGATATACGGCGGATCAGTGTCGCCGTCTCCATGACGTCATGTCTCGTGATCTTTTTGGGAAGAGCTAAGCAAATCCTCACCGCCCGTTCCAGTGATAAAATATATTTGTTATTATTATTATTTGAGACCTTGCTAGTCCCTTCCTTTTTGCACGAACAGACTGCGCTACTGCATCTATTTACCCTTCCGATACTGTCCTTGACTATGGTAAAATACTCGGATGATAACGTTATATTTGACAGGTGGGGACTGAAGTCAAATAGGTAAAAAAGAGTCAAAGACATGGTGATTTAAGGTAAAAAGTTAGATATTAAAAAATAAATAAAAAATGGACGAAAGAAAAGAAAATTGAGAAAAAGGGCATTTTAATTGTTAAAAATTGGATCCTGATAGAGAGTTTGCCAATTAGGGTCCGTTCTTTTTGGGCGGTAAGAGGACCCACAAACGGACCACATGGGCCCGCTTTTGCCCTGGACTAATGTTGGAAAAAAGTAAAATAGTGGGGTCCACATGGGTAATCTTGGACCGACCAAAATGCAACAACTGAAAAAAGCAACGGTGGAGGATATTTTGACGGGCTATAAGTTTTAGCCCATGGAAAGCAACTCCACAGTGTAAGTGCTCTGTGGTGGTGGTGGCTAATGTCTACCACTTCTAGACCCTGAGTCAACTCGCTACTCCTTAGTCGTTAACTAAGCACAGCCCACTCAATCGCATTAACATTCGGATTTTCTCTCTTGCGTTTCCCTCCCCATTCGCCTTTGAATAATTTCCTACTACAAACTCTCTCTTTTTTTCCCCTTTATTTATATACATAATTTAAAATTGGCTCACAGAATAATATTTGGTCTGTTTCGTTTTACATTTGCATATTTGGAGCCGATTTAGGATACAAATTTTTAGAAAAATGCCATTTTATCTACAGTGATTATCTTATTTTTCACCCAAAAAAAAAGAGTGATTATCATCCTTTACCCAGTCTTTATATTAATAATGCAACTTTGTCCTTGCGATATATGCTTTTCAATTTTAACAAATTTTGAATGTTAACATTGTATGCAAATGGGAACAAGGAGGAGATTGATCATATTTTTAGGATGTTTGGAATCTGATGCATTTATTATAAGTTGGTCAAAAATTTGCATTCTTGGGGGATGACTTGGCAGTGAGAAACGTGTACAAAGTGGATATTGGATGTTGTTTTTGTCAAGGAAAAGGCTGTAAATGAACAACTTTTAAATGATGAAATATAAATTATCGATGGGATATTGAAAAAGCTTATATAAAAAATGTCAATTGTCTTAATCCGCCGTCACTAGGTGGATGATTAGACAAGAAATCAAAGCAATCCATTGCTGGCTTATCTTTTTAATTCCGAAAGGCCCCCACTGATGCACCTTATCATTACTTTTCCTCTATTTTCTTTTTAAATTTTCTTTTTCATTTCCACACTGGATTGCTAATTCTTATCAAATTCTCGTTCTCCAATAACCCTTCCTCTATCCTTCACAGGCATTAATTGTAAGCCATTCATAGTCAAGTAGATTTACATTCAATCACTTTCAATTAATTCTACTATATCAAATACCATTATAGTAAAATCCATTTTAAGAACACCTAATAAAGAAATAACGTACGTGTAAGAATTTTGTTACTGGCTTGTATAAATTATATAAGCAATATTATCAATTACATATGATCCGGCATAAGTCTATCAACCAATAGCAATATATACCAAATATATATATATATAATAATTACTTGTCTTTGCAATGGCATGATTATTCAAGCAAATATGCACTCTAATTGAAAACATGTAAAAAGACACTAGCGGGCAATTAGGCGTTTTCAGTGTCCGTATATATTTGTAAAATCATCACAAATAATTAATGATCTATGGCAACATATATTTTTTTTTGGACGAAGGAAATTTTTATTTAAGAAAAGGAAACATCATTACGCACTATCAAATTATTTAATGAACTATGTTGATCTCAGTATTAATTGTACTTCAACATCCAATTATTGGATTAAAAAATATTTCACATATATAATAAAAGACGCAATCAACAATTAATATTTCATATTGATGATATCTATTCTAGGCACTTATACAGTCTCATATTATTTTTAATTATTTTTTTTCGAATAAAGTAAGAGTTTCTCAATACCTAATTAGAATGTTCGATTTTGAGTTTTCATATGTAGCTTACACTTGAACATTTTTTGGTGAATATATAGAAAATGGAAACTAGGCTTACATATAAACATACATGAATGGAGTCTTTTGTTTAAAAAGGGTTTTGGATGGAAGCAGCCAAGTAGGCAGCCTCAAATACAGATTAAATATGGACATAAGAATAAAAACTGATATACAACTATTATAAATACAAACATTATTTATAAATTAACATTTAATAAATATTTTATAAAGCATACATGCATGTGATACGTTAAAATTGATTAAATTTACATAGCATATAATAATTAAAAATAAAAAAAATAATATGGCGGTCACTGCTATATTCAAAATTTTCTTTGAAAAAATAAAATATTAGAATTAAATGCACGACCAGGATTTAAAAACTACGTCTGTCCTGTACTGCTGTACATATAACGAGAATGGGACTTCATTTCCATAATTTCATATATTTTCAAATTTTATAACACACGAAAAACTTATTAATTTTTGACAGATACCATGCGATATTTTATCCTTTATATCCATGTAATTTGCTTTACCTAATATTAAGTAATTATTCAATCTATGTCCATATAGAACAATACTTGATCTTACACGTCACCCATTTAGACATTGAACTTTCGGTTTTAAACGGTTCTGAATAATTTTGAAACATAAATTAAAAATAAATTACATAAAATATTTTTAAACTATTTGACACTTACAAATAACTTCCTCAAACTATTAAAATAACAAACATCAACTATGTTTTTTTATAACACATTACCCCTTTTAGACCAATTAAATGCCAAAAAAAATTAATTTGACAAAAAGTTCCTTTTGGCATATCCCTTATGCAGCCCCTTTCCAGTTAATTTAATTCAATTTTTTTATTATATACAAATATTAGAAATAATATTTTTGTCAAAAAATATTAATTCCTTCCAAAAATTTTAAAAAAATAGTAAAAAAAAATAATATTAATATTAATTAAATGGATTTATTCATTATATACATTTAAGTAGTCTTTAATTTAAAAAAAAATTATAATTTTTTTAATAAGGATAATTTTGTCTTGATATATAATTTTTCTTTGACTTGTAAGTTTTTTTTTTTTAAAGAAAAAGAAAAAATAAAACTAAAACACTTATGGAGTCCTAGACCTTCCCAATTCTCTGCTTTGAAAAATCAAAAACTAGAATACAGGTTCGGTGCAATACTGAGAAAAAGCAAACCAAAATGGGGGACGAACTTCTAAGTTCTAAATATCTAGCTAGGATTTATCCAATTAGGGTAGTCCCTACTATATACGTACGAGGCGTACCTTTTTCAGTGGGCAGCCAGCTCAAACGAGGGCTGCCAAATTCCAATGCTCTCACTTTTCTGGCTTGTAAAGATGGAGGCAATTTTCAGAAAATAAGCAGCCAATTATGTATTTGTCAAGTTGCCAACTGATCAGTGATCCAGATCCAGCACTAAAATAATACCATTTTTTCATGGGTTTCACTACATAAATAAATAAAATAAAATAAAACTTTGAAAAATTAAAGTAAATATATAGTAAAATACCCATTTGGGTAGCCATGAAATATTCTTTATGCCAACCTGAGAATGTTGAAAATTTAATATAGAAAAAAGAAAACAGTCGCCGATTAAAGCAACAACCGCTGGAGATTACTATACAGTCTATACTTTACAAAACCCATCCTTTTCCGAAGGCAATCTTATTAGTTTTAAATTTTTAATTAAGTGTTATTTTTGAAGAATAAAACAAATTAAATTATTAAAATAAAAAAATATAATGCAATGAGTTTATACTATTAATTTGTGCAATTGATACTCTGTAATTTAAAAAAAATTACATATTTATCAAATTTAGTTAAAATTAATAAATTATATCTAACTTATAAGTTTTGTACAATGGCACGTGACTTTCAAAATTAAATTTTTTTATTTTTATTCTATCAAAAATAAAAATTAATTTATGATTTTTCTTTTGTACTTTTTAAATTTTAGTCTAATTAAAAATAAAATAAAACTAATTTTGCTATGTACATAACTTTGACAAAAATAATTTAAATTTAATTAAATTGAACAAATGTGTAATTTTTTTCAAAGTACATAGTATTAATTGCACAAATTAATTGTAGAAAATCATATGTAAATAAATTTAACTGTAAAAAAATACTAAAATTCATTTACACCAAAATAAATATTGTTGACATGTTATTTGTCCATTAATTTCCATGATTTTTAGGGGGAGATCTTTACTTGTCTAGATGCGATTGCTCCCCTAGATTGATATAATAGCATAGAGTAAACATACAATGAGTTTTGGTATAGATGTAAAGACGTGTTAATATTTTATGGTAAAAATAAGTTACTTAAATAATGCTAACTTTTTTTTTACATAAATCCTTGTTTGAAATTCATCAATATTGTTATAAAAAGTTAATTGTGTTTTTTAAAATTTGATTAATAATTTATATTTTATATGTGACAATCAATATAAATAATATAACTTACCATATAAAATATTTTTACAATAAAATCTTTACAGCATCCGTACTATATCAAAATTCATCATATATATATGTGGCATTTTTTAAAATAAACTAAATCAATCAAATATATGCCCAAAAATAATTATTTCAATTTGAAACAATCACTGTCCTTTTAGAAACCCATCCAAAAAGTTAAAAAAAAAAAAAAACACACTATCCTTCTAGCTTATTATCGTCTTGTCATGTAGAAAAAAAAAAATTAAATACTCAATAATTTAATTTTTAATTTTTATCAATTTAAATTTTTATTATAAATACTAATTTAATATGGTATCATATTCAAAATATATTACACTAAGAGATTTTAAGCTCAGCGCCTCCAAGTAAAAATATGTTTAAAAATTTAAAAAAAATTCAAAAAAATACGAGCTGAAAATCTATATATAAATATCAAAGCGAGTTTAAATATTAAAAATAAAATATAAAAATATAATAATTTATTTTTTATCGGTTAAAATATTTAAAATCAGTAATAATTCAAATGTTATGTATTTATCTCGTACATGGAATATTACCTACTACATAAAAAATCAAGTGGTTTTTCAAATGTTATGAAAGCTTTTGAAAGAATTAAATACTGCAAGTTGTTTATTGACTAGGTCCACCTATTTGAATTTGATCAAAAAAAGGTCCACCTATTTGAAATCTTAGGAGCTAGGACCACTGAATTTCCTATTCTCTTAGCTCAGTTGAGGTAAGCTGTGGGACTGGTTTGAGTGGTCTTTGTACTTTTTAGAAGATAAATTAATATATTTTTTTTTTGGTGAAAAAAGATAAATTAATATTGAGTCTGCGAGCTGTACTTTTACTACATATTTTGCAAGCATTTTGGTGCTAATTAATTGCGGTAGCCCTATTAATATTATATATTAAGGGATATGAAAGTTAATAATTAGGCATATAGAAGATAAATATGGAAAAGCAAGGTACATGATAGGCACCGATTCCGAATATCGTTTTGAGGAAAAATAGGATATTGTTCAACATTTTAGTTTAATTACTATTTCTATAGATGTATGTATCATCGATATGCCTATATTTCAGTTCGGAGTGGGTTTACTCTATTCATTCAAAACCATGTGTTTTTTTTTTTTGGTGAATGTTCAAAACCATGTGAAGTAGTGGTTGCTAATTTCTTTTACATTCATTAGTTGTTTTCAAGCTATAGCTATATGAATTCATAAAAAAAAAAGCTATAGCTATATGATAATATGAAACTTCAATAATTTCATTATTTTTGCACAAAATAAAAGAAGAAATCTTCTTTAATCTAAAAGAATCCATAATAAATTTGTGTATAAATTGCGAAGTTCTTTCATGGTGAACATTATACAGATTTATGTATGGAATTTTATTTTTAAGTTGATTTTTAAAGTTAATTAAAAAAAACATAGTTAAATGCATTTTGATATTTAAAAATTTGGTATTTAATTTTTCAATTATGCAATTTAAACCTTTTTTTATTCAATTCGTTGCAATTTAATTTTTTTTTTTTTTAACTTTCGACTAACATGGCTTAACATCTATCTCATGTGATTGATATTAAAATGTAACAAATTTTGAATTAGAATATATTAAAGTGCAAATTTTTTAAAACTAGTTATAAAAGTATACATTGTTAGTATCTTCTAATTTGGAATATGATACAATTTAATGTCAGTCATGTCACAATTCACATATACCAATTTTTTATGTTTTATTAATTAATGTTATTCTAAAAACAATTTTAATATTTGGCACTTATTAATCTTTTAGTTTGAAAATTAATACAGTTTAATACGGATTATATGTGTTGAATTACCATTGATCATAAAATGTTGATCATCATATCTTTTATATTTTATCTCTAACACTCTCCCTTACATGTAAACTCATTTGAGCATTTACATGTGAATATTCAACTCTTTTTGGATGGGTAAAGTTATTGAATTTTAAACTTCTAACCACTTGGTCTTTTGGCTATGATACCATGTTGAATCACCAATAATTCTTAAAGCTTAACTAATAGAATGTGAGTCTTTATCTTTTTTATATTTTATCTCTAACAACATGAGACGGTCAACAGACTTTGTAATCAAAAATCAAATAAAATTTAAATTGTAACAAATTAAAAAAAAAATGGTTGAATTAGTGAGTTAAAAGTTGAGAATCTAAAATACAAAATTTTGAAATTCAAAGGCATTAAAGTTCAATTAAAAATTTCTATTTGAAGATTTATTGATTTATAATTAGGGTTAAAATACCAAAAAAAAAAACGGACATTTTGATTGTTATTAACACAGGATCAATTTCCAGTCATTAATTAAAACAAAATATTTTTAGATTTTCAAATTTTTATACATGATCGATCATCTATTTGAAAGGAGTTAATGTTGAAGATGTTTGGTTATCCAGGGATGGGAAAGGATTAAATGGAAACTAAACATTTGGTTAGTCCAGGTAGTCCAACCGTTCATAAAAGCCCGCATACATGCCGCTTAATTATGCGGTCAAACAACCGGATACACTAATTGCAAAATTATTAATTTGGGTTTTAGAATGACTTTGCTGCTAGCTCCATCATGTCCTATTCATGTATGTAAAAATTATAATTTATTTATTATTTACTTGGATATAAAATATAAATGTATATTACATGATTATCCACGCGCGTGGGTATATTTGTTTTTTTTTTTTTCGCTAAAAGGGGTATATTTGTTTTTTTGGTGAATTGTGAATTGTAATCATGCATCGATGAAGAGAGAACCTTTTATATGCATGAAACTGATAATAGAGTATTGACTTTTATGACATTTTTGTTACTAAATTTATGTCGCGTAAAAAAATTTACTTTTGCTGATGTAGAAAGAAAATATTTATATATCATAAATTTAATAGTAAAAATATCCAAAAAAATTAATACTCCAAAAACACTATAATTTTTATCCCCACTGCTAGAAAATAAAGTAAAAATCGACGTAGTAAGTATTTACATGATAGATATAAAATCATCGCCTAATGAGGCATCGTTGATATTCATAAAACATTGACGACAGTTTAAAATCGACGTCTAAAACTACGCTGAAGCCACGTGGATGTCTACGGGGCAAATATATAGACGCCGGTTTAAGATTGGAACCATCGTCTATGTTAAGTATTGACGGTTTCTACATAGAAACCGTCCTCTATGTGTTTTTTTTTTACCGGCTTTTAAATAAATTTAAACAAAATTATATTAAATATATTCTAATTACAAAACTCTTATACAAAATTACTAATTAAACCAAAACTCTCATATACAATTTTTCACACAATATATGCACGGGTAGTTCATACATATCACCGAGTTTAATACATATCATTGGATTTCATATATATCTCCGAATAATTTATACAATTTTTGATTATATACACAATATACAAATTAACAACCAACTTAACAAATACATTCAATATTCAAACAAAATAATGCATTATATTCAATATTTAAACTTTTCAATGCACGGATTCAAACATTTTCACGGAATAATGCATTCACAATTTGTTAAAAACAATTTAAATAGATTTCCGAACACTAACCTTAAAGTTTTTGGATTAAAAATCATAAATATTATGTGAAATGAAGAAGTAATCTGACCACAATGGAGAAGATGAGGAAACGGTGACCACAATGTAGAATATAAGTAAACAGCGGCAGGTGCTTTAGGATTTCTAAAGAATTGAGGGCGGGTGCTTTAGGGTTTTTAAATAAGTGAGGAAAAATGATAGAGGAATATGCGTGTAAAGAACAAAACACGAAGTTAAAAACAACGGTTCTAAGTTAGAACCGTCGTTTTTACCCAAATAACATGGCTACAAAACGACGGGTCTAAAGCGAAGCCCGTTGTTTTTTTTTTTTTCAAGGTGGGGTAAAAATGACGAGTCTAGCCAGGCCCGTCGTCTTTTTTTTTTTTATATATCTAAAAAATTTATACTCTACAAAGAGACACGTGGCAGCAACGTGGATGCCACGTGTCTTAGGAATTTATAGACGATGACTTATAAAGAAACCGTTATCTTTGATTAAATTATAGACGATGGTTTTGTTTATAACTATCGTTGATTGTTTTTTTATATGACAGCTCGTCGTCTTTATTACCCGCCAAATTGATGAGGAACCCCAAGATTAAAGAATCTGAAACCTCAAAACACACAAGAAGAATTGTAACAATAATTGGAAACAAGAACCCGCCCTACCAAACTCTTAGATAACTTGTATATAAAAACGTGGATTAGAAAGTTAGGGAAAGAGAAGAATAATCGCCACAAAGTATTTATACTTTGATAAGAGAATTCAACTCCTAATGCAACAAGAAGAAGAAATTAATTCTTCACCTTGCAAGAACACTCCTGGGAGCAATAAAAAAACTA
Source organism: Ochetophila trinervis (assembly GCA_003254975.1). NCBI lineage: Eukaryota > Viridiplantae > Streptophyta > Magnoliopsida > Rosales > Rhamnaceae > Ochetophila > Ochetophila trinervis. Next base: position 42,669 of record QANX01003742.1, read on the forward strand.
ATTCTTTCAATTGATTAAAAACTAAAATTTCTCATACAAAAGAATTGATCACTCTTTATATAAGGATTAGAGTTAGATCAAAAATCAATTTAAACCATTAAATATTAAAAAAGTAATTCTAAAGCTGAAAACTAACTCTAAATAAATAAAATACAAAAATAACAAATATTCTAAATTACGAAACTGCCATTATAATCCGAAAATAAATAAAATTACGAAACTGCTATTATAATATGCTTATTTTTTAAATGACGTCATTTCGTTTCCGCAACTCCTGAACATCATTACCACTTTCATCCCTTGCTTGGAGAACATGCTTAAATCATCATTAGGCTTCCGAAAAGTATTCAAATCATTTGGAAACTTGAATAGATATTCATCCATAATTATCTTCACAAATTCAAGCATTCTACATTTGATATTATTTGCTCGAGAACGCGTCATTGGTACACTTCTTAAGATGATGTTATCGTCTTTTATCCCAATGCTAGAATATGGCTCTATGATGCCCGCATCATTCCCTTCCTCTTCAAAAAAATTCGTCATCGAATATGAATCTATATAGAAAAGAAAAATATCATAAACAGTGAAAGTAGCAGACTCATTGTACTCACCCTGAAGGGCAATTTTGTATGCATTGTTCTTGACTTTTTCAAGCACTTGAAACAGTCCATTGCCTCTAGCATCCAACTTAGATTTCCTAAGGTTGAAACCTTTTCTTCTTTAAATATACCCAAACTCAATCTCCTGGTTTAAATATCCTTCACGTGTCATCCCATAAAACTTTTCCAAAGGGACTCAAAAATTTCACATCCCTATCATATTTAATAGTTCTAGGTACTTCACGCAATTTCGATTTTTCATCAAAGTCCTGCAATAAAAAGACAAAAATACTAGGCAAATCATGGTTAAGGTTAGTTTCACAAAGCAAAACCGCTCGAAACCTCACTAATAATATTGCTTTCTTGCATAAGAATGCACTTTTGACTTCTTTCTCTTTTGCATTAAAACTCTTTTTATTTTCACTCGTTTCACTTTTCTCTATTGCACTTTCCTCTTTATTTTTCTTATTAGTGCAATCATTCACCATTGGACCTTTATTTATATTATTTTCACACTTGGCCTTTTTGCACTCAATTTTTTTATTTGTCTCACTTCCAAAATCCCTATGTGAACCTTTGGATAGTTTCAATTGTTCAAGATACACTTCATTGGAGATAAATGTGCAAATGTGACTTTCTTTTCATTATGCTCATGTCTCCTCATGGAATGATTTGAGACTTCATCATATTCAGAACCCGATGGCTCAATATCTCTAGTTTGCAAACCATCTCTCCTTTGGTTATTTGTGGCAGTCATAAAGACTTCACTTACTTTATCATTCAGCTCATTCATCTTCTTGTTCAATATCTGAAATTCTCATTAGAAGGCTTTGTAAAAGAGCTTCATGTCCGGTGTCATATCCTTTTCGAGCTTTTCCTCGTAATGAGTGGCTTTTTTTCCTTCTCTTTTTGACATTTTAGTTTCTACAAGACAAGATTAGTATAAGAAAATACTTACTTCTCTCCCTCACGTGTTTCACTCTTTTTAATGGTAACTACGCTCATGTTTCACACAATTTTGGCTTTTACCCTCAATGTGCTCACCACTCAAGCTTTTTACCACTCACAATCTCTAGAATCAAGTTGCACTTTAGGGTTAAACACAACAAATCAAAGCAAAAAAAACAAATAGCAAGTATCACAATCTCAAAACCTAACCAAAGAAAGAAAGTAGATAAAAAAAAAAGCAAAAATAATAACTAGAGTAATGGAAAGCAAATATTACCATAAGCAAAAAGAATAAAGAATAAAAAAAATTCAGAATTTTTTTTTTCAGATACCTAGTGGACAGACCAGCCCAGGTGCGACCCCAGGTGCGACCCCAGACGCCTGGTACTGCGATTAAGGGTTTTTTTTTTAACTTCTTCTCTTTTTGAATAAAAATAAAACCCAAATCAACAAGATAAAAATAAGACGCACGGATCAAACACAACATTTTTTTTTTGTGTTTTCTTTTTCTTGGGAATTAAAGTATTATGAACGAAGAATACAAAAAATTAAAAACAAAGATAGATAGGTACTTATCTCAACCAATGCTCTGATACCAATTGATGCGGAACCCTAAAATTGAAGAATCCAAAACTCCAAAACACACAAGAAGTATTGTAACAATAATTGGAAACAAAAACCCGCCCTACCGAACCCTTAGATAACTTGTATCTAAAAACTTGGATTAGAAGGCTAGGAAAAGAGAAGAATAATCGCCACAAAGTATTTCTATTTTGATAAGATAATTCAACTCCTAATGCAACAAGAATAAGAAATTGATTTCTCACATTGCAAGAACACTCCTGGGAGCAATAAAAAAATTAATTATTTCAATTGATTAAAAACTAGAATCTGTCATACAAAGAAATTGATCCCCCTTTATCTAAGAATTATGGTTAGATCAAGAATCAATATAAACCATTAAATATTAAAAAAGTAATCCTAAGGCTGAAAACTAATCCTAAATAAATAAAATACAACAATAACAAATATTACAAAACTATTATTATAATCCAAAAATAGCTAAATTACGAAACTGCTATTATAATTCAAAAATAGCTAAAATTATGAAACTGCCATTATAAGATGCTTATTTTTAAAATGACGCTGTTTCGTCTTCGTAACTCCCAAGCATTATTACCACTTTCATTCCTTGCTTGGACAACATGCTTAAATCATCATTAGGTCTCGGAAAAGTATTCAAATCATTTGGAAACTTGAATATATATTCATCCATAATTATCTTCACAAATCTAGGCATTCTACATTTGATCTTATTTGCTCAAAAACTCGTCACTGGTCCACTTCGAAAGATGATAACATCGTAAGATGATGTTATCATCTTTTACTCTAATGATAGAATATGGCTATATGATGCCCGCATTAATTAATAACCGTCGTATTAGTGTATCAATGTCGATTTTTTTTGTTAACCAATGTTTATATAAAAATAAAACCGTCGTCGATAGTTTATTTTTGCAATAGTGCCCGATGATAGATACCCGGCGGTGCTAAACATTGAACTGTGAAAAGCCTATCCATCATTATCATGCTGGAGATAATATTTTATTTTATTTCCCTAAATAATTTTCAAAGCAATATTTTATACACACACTACTAAATCAATTTCAGAATTACTCTCTGGATTTAATCCTATATTTATATACATTGTAAACGGGTTTATAAAGGTGATAGATGCCTATCAACAACCTAGATAATTTATTATTAATTTACATTAAAGGGAATTAGAATATAATTTAATCCGTTGTTTAAATTAACGGAGACTTTCAGTTAATTGAACAATAACTAATTAGTTAATGACAACTGAGAAAAATATTCAGCCAACCAAAAAAAAAACTTTAATAATTACATTACCTCAGAAAAACAAACAATTATAAATATTTTATATCCATTCAACTAACACTAAAAGCCCATACAGTAAACTTATGCAAATAAAATTTTCAACAGTATAATTTTTCATAATATATTTGTTTTATATTTTTTTTATGAAAAAGTTAATGTTATTTGGTTGTCATTTTGAAAAATATTTTTAAATTTTAATAGACGGTTTGGCTAATATAATTTTAAAAATATTTTTATTTTTACTTTTTAAAACTTTAATATAATAGTAAAAAAAATTAGTAGTAAAAACAAATTTAATATGCTGTTCAGCTTTTTCATAAAACTTGAATTTTCTTTTTGAAAAAATTTAAAATTGAAGTCAGATATTTATTTAAAAAAAAATACCAAATGGAAGCTAAACAAGTACAAAACAATGTTGATTGATAAATAATTTTATATATAGAAAAGAAAATATATGAGGATACATTAATTGATCTTAGATCAATAAAATTACAATAAAGATTAATTTGAACTGCAATTTTTAAAATTTTATTTAGATTAAATTTAACATTTTAAATTTTTAACAATGCATATAGAATCTCTGTTTCTGCTTGCATGTATAATTAAGTTATATTTCTGATTTGAAATATAACTTTTTTTTTTTCAATAACAAGTAAAAATTGCAGTTCAAATTATAAGAATGATTTCAAAGGAGAATCATGCAAATTGATTTGAAAAGCGTTAAAACCTCCATAAGTGATGATGGGAGCACCCCTATGATAATGCATTATTGTTTTTGATGTGATGAGCGTGGCATATGTATGCAGTGAAATGCTGCCACCTGTTTTTTATGTTATAAAAATAAAGTTTTAAATTTTACTTTTTATTTTTTTTTTGTTCTAAATTTTATTATTTTTTCGAATCATTAATTAAAATTTAATATTTGATTTAAAAAATAAAATTAACTAACCGTCTATATATATATATATATATATATATATATGTAAATAAGAAAATGATGGATGTAATATATATTCATTGTTCATGATTCATGGCTTGTGGTTTTAAGATGTTTGACATCTTTCAATCATATTGCTTTTATTGTACACAGTAAGTGAACGACTCATAATTTTTTTATCAAAAAAAAAAAAAAAAAGACTCCTAATTTGGACTACGGACACATTTCTAGTTTGCCCACACCCAAAAATTTTATTTTCTCACCTAATTTCCTTGCATACGGAGAATATCTTATTTATTTTATTAATTGTCACCATATTCATTGACTCAAAAATTTTAATTTTTAAAGTTTAAGATTTATTTTATGTTATTCTTCTAATATTTTCGATATGCTTAATTCAGTCATTTGGAAACTAATAATAATAATAATAATAATACAGTCTGTGTTTAATTTAAAACCAAGAAATTTAAAAAAAAAAATAATAAGAAAAAGCTGAACTTTTTCTAAATGTTTAAACTAATTAAACATACTCATTCTCTAAGGTATAGGGCACCATAGACATAGTATGGTTGTGTTATCGTAAGAAAGTGGTAGCTTTCCCTTTTATACAAGCTAAGTCTTGATGGAATTCGACTCGTATAAGAGAAATGGGAAGGAAGGAGTTTAGCCTTCAATTTTAAAGTTCCGCATCATTTTCTTTTATCTAATTTATAAATTTAGGGGGCCAGAAAAAAAGACAGTAAAAAAGAGTACAGCACTTTCACAATGTAATAATATATAGTGTATATTACATTTTTTTTTTCTGAAATTTTTTTAAATGACAATTAAATTTTTAAAATTTATCTAAATTATATCATTTACATTTCTGTTTGTTTTTTCAATTAAAATTAACTGGATAAGGACATTATAATATTTTTGCACATCTGACACACTAACACACTGATATTGACACTGACACTGACGTACTAACACTGACATCTAAATTACATTCTCCTTTATTCTATTTGTTTTGCAATCACACCCCCTATTAACTAATTTTTTCAATTAATATAAAAATGTATTTTTTTTACCAAATTTAATTAAAGACATGGAAATATATATATACATATTTTCTTTTTAATTACAAATTAAAAGACAAATTTATATCTAAAAATATTATACATATGTATATAGGAATTTGCTATAAAACATACTTGTTGGGTTCCATAAGCTCCCTACTAAAGATATTTTTATTTATTTTTTTTTTAAAATTTTATTTTTAAAAAAAATTTGCTTTAGATTTTATAGCATTTAGACTATTGGGTTAAAAAAAAATTGCTATACAGAACACAACAATATGACATGTTTTAGTCATATATTTTTGTTTTCTTTTTGTAGTTAAAAAAAAGATATCCTTATTCTATAATTATCTTTTATATATAGGGTTTTGCTATAAAACTCACATATTGGAGAGCTTATAGAGCCCAATAGATATTTTTTTTTGTTTTTTTTCTTGAATTTCATTTTTTTTTTGTTTTATTTTTAAAATCCAAAGCCAAATTGTTTGTAGTTCTATATATATATATATATATGAATTTGCTAAAAAAAACGTAGGAGATATAGTATGTTTCACGGATGAAAGTCTAACAGAATGGAGGGGGATGTCATTAGGAAAAACTTCATAAATTTAATTGTAATTTAGGCAAATCTAAGATGAAGTGGATGTAAAATACCCGGCTGAATTTGATATTTAATAGGGTTGTGGTTATCAATTTACCCATATAGAGTCATAGTTTTGTTGGTGAGTACAATTNAAAAATTTTTGTATTAATTAAAAAAATCAGTTAGTAGGGATGTGATTGCAAAACAAACAGAAATGAGGAAGATGTAATTTAGATGTCAATGCGTCAGCGTCAGTGTGTTAGATGAGGGTATATTCGTACTTTACTTCACCACGTAGGAGATAATAAATTTAACGGATGAAAATTTAATAGAAGAGAGGAGATGTCATTAGAACAAATCTAAAAAAATTAATTGTAATTTAAATAAATTTAAAAGAAAATAGTTGTAAAATACCCTCATATATATGAAAATAGTATGTGAATTCTTTTTTTTTTTTTTTTCGCTGAATAAAATAGTATATGAATTCATAGACTTTGATTTATTTATTTTATCTTTGTTACTGTCAAATTCTTGTTTTCAAAATCACACTTTTTGGCCAAGAGAGAGAAAGGGGTAGAACATTTTCGCAAAGAGATCAATTAGTGTATTACGTCAAAAAAGAAAAAAAAATCAATTGTGATTTGTGCCTCTAATAATTCTGAAAATAGAACAATGGGAACACAATAATTGAGTACTATGAGAAACTAGAACGGTTAAAAAAAAAGACGCCCAAAAAATCCCAAAAAGAAACTAAAAAACCAAAAATGCTGTAAACAATTAAGGCAAGCCTTTGCCCCCTCCTAAACTTCCTAATTCGTGCTGTTACTATCAGGAAGACAAATTTCTAACAATATAACAAAAAAAAAATCACAATACTTGAGTTGCGTTTCAAAAAAGTATGGTATTTGGTAAAAAACAAGATTTAGAGGAGAATTTCAAGGGGTATACTAAGCAAGCAATGGCTTTTTTTGTTTATGTTAGTAGATGAACAGAGGATAAAGTAGAAAAATAATAACAAAAGTGCGCAGAGATTTATATTTAAATTATTGCCTTTTTGTTTTAATCGTCATATTACATTTAATATTTCGTATAAATAATGACAAAGTTGGCTTTTTTGCGGTCAAAACAGCAATGAATAGGTGTTTTTGATTTATAGACTGCTTCGTTGGTGTAGAGGTAAGCAGAATAATAAGGAGGAGACATTAGTGGTTTATGGATTGAGAAAGACGTTGGAACATGAAAGTGGAAGACACTGTAATACAAAATCAAATGAGCTACTCATTAGTTTCTCCTCGATTTCTTTATTTTTTTTCCCTTTTATTAAAGAGATTGTACCTTTTATATAAAAATATTCTACTGTTTTATTCAGAAACTTAAAGTGCTTATTAGTCATTTGAAAACGATAGACAATTTTAAATCCTTAAAATAACGGCATCAAATATTAAATTTTTTATTTTTATTTTTATTTTTTAAAATGATCCACTTGGATTATTGATCTTATGTCAATTATGAGATTGTGATGTTTGAAATTTTGATCTTTGGAATTGGGACTTATTTTCATCATACAATTAGTCTAAATAAATACTGGATCCGTTTGAACTATTTTTAAATATAATAAAATTAATATAGTCTAAAATAATGCAACAAACGTAGTATAAAAATGTCAGTACCGCTAAACATATCATATATGGTTATTGATATCATTATGGGTTCGTATAGAATATAATAGCATTAACAGCATTTCAGTTTCATGCAAATATATTAACAACTCTTTTAGAGATCGAAGTGGTCAAATGAAAAAACAGGCGCAAAATAGATAAAATACTGCTTATATTACAAATCGAACAAATCTCGAAGGTACAAATCATATTGCAGTTTAAAGCAATTGATAAATTATAACTATAGTGAATGATCAACCAAAACGAAAATTATTCACTGCTGCAAAATGCAATGCAGAAGCCAATCTCCGAGTCGCATTTATTGACACTTGGGGGAACATATCAATTTAACACTGATTAATGCAACAATTATTTATAGGAACTGTACCTACAACAATTTATGGCATTCTCATCTTTTTAGATAAGTTACTACTCCATTCTTGTAAATGATCTTTTTTACTAATTACCATTACCCACCACTGGTTTTCAAATTAGCAATGTCTCAATACACACGAGCTTTAGGTGGGAAACTCTCGACTTCATCATCTAACGTGTTCATGTGGACTGCCCTGTAATCTAGCCGGACTTTGTCGTTCTCCCAATATCTGTGTAGAAAGTGAAAACAAAACTTTTAGATAACATTTATCATCAAAATATAGGACAGGCATTGCATATTGCAATCAATAAAAACCAAGAACAGGTATGGCATACAGTGATCCATAAAATCTACGTCAACTAATAAGCACCCTGTCATTTGAAGTTTCAGGACAGGTATACTCTGTTCATATATATCCAGACACCATTCGTTCCTGTATGTGTGAAAACTATACTTGTACATATGTTAACACATGCATGAATATGCATGTATGTAGACATAAGACTACTGTCCACAAACATCCTCTGCTTCTCTTCCGAAAGAACTGCTTAGCAAGAGACAACAGGGTTTTAATTAAATTAAAACCAAATTCATCAGTTCCACCCTTTTTTTTTTTCCTGGGGTTTTGGGAGATGCTCCTTGTTCTCCTTCCATCACGATTCATCATTACTATTTCAGGACCACAGGTATAACTCCATTGTATTTGTCAAGACAACTGTTTAAGGCTTCCATTTTCATACTCACACTTTTGCAAAAATTCAGGTAATGTATCGCCAAATTAAATTTTGCATTTTACGTTCAGAACATATAAACAAAACATAATTATGTTGTTAACATTTAACAAGAAATACTCAATGTCCATATGAACCAAATCCAAAGTTATGAAATTTTTAAGATTCAGAGATGACTTACCCCAGAGTATGTTTCATCCACTTCTCATCATCTCTTTTCTGCAAAACCAGAAAAGCTCATTTTACTATATAGAAAGTAACACAGAAAGGTAATTTATTACCAACTAAGTTATGATACAAACAGTGAAATCTTCACGGGCGTGTGCTCCTCTGCTTTCTTTCCTGGCTTCAGCAGAGTGCATGGTGATACAGGCATTTATCAAAAGGTTTTCAAGTTCAATAGTCTCTATCAAGTCAGAGTTCCTGTCAAAGGAGTTTTAGTTAAGCTCAATAACAAAAAAAGCTCAAATAACAAAAAGATAAGCAAATTTGATTATCATGTAAAATCTCTTCTCACCATATCAAACTTCGATCCTTTACTTTGACATCATGAAAACTCTCCCATGCCTGGTCAATCAACTGACAACCTGCAAAACACAGATAGAGGCAGCAATACAATCACAAAGCCAAATATGGTGATAAGTAGGCAATAAAATAAGAAAAGGTCATAGCAGCAGTATCAACTTGTAATGAGTTTCAGATGAGGTCTTCACTCCGGGAAAACAAAGGTAAAACACATTAATAGGAGATGAAGGCAAAAGGCAAGTAGACTGTAGAAGCACTCCAAAGAAAAAACATTTGTAAATTGGAATACCTTCTTCTAGAGTTTCTTGTGTGCGGAATACAGCAGCATTATTTTGCATTATCCTTTGCATATTCAACCGGATTTCTGCAGTAGGCAACGAACCATTTGAATTCCTTAGTTTGTCCAGCCATGCAATGGTCTTCTCACCAGCATTCTTTTCCAAAGGTTTTTGTTTCTCCCCTGTACAAGCTCAAGCAGAACATCTTTGCTTTAAACACATGACCTTTTGAATAATTTATTTCCAATAAAATAACTTGCCTGGTCTACGAATTTCTGCAACTCTATTAGCACAAGCTCGACCAAATACTACAATATCAAGGAGGGAATTTGCACCAAGTCTATTGGCACCATGAACTGATGCACAGGCTGTCTCTCCAGCAGCCAGTAGTCCAGGAATTATTGCATCTGGATTATCACCTTTAATAGTAACAACCTATGGAACAAAAAAGGCACACTGGTAAGGAAAAGCAAAACCCAAAAACCAAGAACCACTAGGTAGACCTGTCACTATATATTTTATTTAAATACAAGTTCATTTTAATTACCATTTACACATAAAGGAAAACCATCCCGCCTTCCTCCCACAAAAAAAAAGGGTTCAAGCCTTAATACTACTATTTTATGGTCTCTTTGCATTCTGCTTAGTTTAGTATGGGTTATACAAGCTAGAAGAACATAAAGAGTCTAGAACACCTTTACATTTGTTGTGGTCCTTGGAATAGTGAAATAACAGTTCTTTTGCATGTGTTGATATCCCAGTAAATATCCCATAAATTATCTTTAAGATCGTAGTTGCTTACTAATTCATCATAATTGTAATTATATAAAATGTCACCTTAATAAATCTTATTGATAATAACCTTTTTTTTTTCTTTTTCTTTTTTCTCTCTAGTTCATTAGGGGGATTCTACTAACCATCCATGTATTCTGGCTTCTCCACACAAAAAATAAAAAAAAAATATTTCAACAATGTTTGATACGCTAACATGCATATACATGTGATAGAAGATAGTTTTATAATTTTATAAACTATATTTCAGGTTCCATAAGTACGAATTCAATCTAAATTTATAATTTGAGTAATATATTTGAAAGATTCATAGAATAAAGTATCACAAATTCAAAGTTTCAATGTCTTTAAATTAGAAATACATTTAACTTGTTCATTTATCAACAAATGCTAACAAAAAAGTTATAATATCATGGAACCAAAATTTTCATTAAATGAAAAATAATTATTGTATATATTGTACATCGATAACAAGATACCATAGCCAATTATGACCTTTAAACAAATTTTACTAGCACCTACCTCTCCATGGTGATTTGTTGGAATTCCACCCATATTATAGTGCACAGTTGGCAAGACAGGAATAGGCTCCTTTGTAACATCAACACCAGCAAAAATGGCAGCAGTTTCAGAAATACCAGGAAGCCTCTCCTTCAGTACTTCTGGGGGTAAATGGTTCAAGTGCAGATAAATGTGGTCCTTCAAAGGTCCTGTTGAAAATTAATACCATAGTTACTAGAAATTACAGAGTGCAGAAAGCAAATAATCAACTTTATGCATGCATCCACTGCTGGACAAAAATATTGGATTTGTCACTAAGAATGATAAATGTCTCACATTCTGAAACACATCATACCTACACCACGACCCTCTCGGATTTCCATAGTCATAGATCGTGAAACAACATCTCTTGAAGCAAGATCCTTTGCTGTAGGGGCATATCGTTCCATAAATCGCTCACCTTCATTATTCCGGAGAATACCACCTTCTCCACGAGATCCTACAATTCGAAGAAAAAAGAAACAAGAATAAAATATTATAATTTCACAGCAAAACTTGTATTGCAATTGAAAAGATAGTGAAATATGAGGCATTTTAGAGGTAACGGAACCAAAATTGATACTAACTTCCACTCAAATTCAAATAAGAACTGACCTTCAGTAATGAGGCACCCAGCCCCGTATATACCTGTGGGGTGAAACTGCACGAACTCCAAATCCTGCAGGTGGAATATACCAAAAGAACTATATGTATAAAGGAAAACAGAAAAAGCAGAAAATCAATTGAGAAGCTAATAAAAACCTCGAGCGGGATCCCAGCACGTGCAACCATGCCATTGCCATCTCCAGTGCAGGTATGAGCTGAGGTTGCAGAAAAGTATGCCCTGCCGTAACCCTGGTAGAAACAAAAGATATACATATACATTGGTGCATGATTGAATTCATATTAACTTCAAAAACACATTTCCGAGCTGGGAAAAAAGAAACACAATACCCCTGTTGCCAAAATTGTTGAGGCAGCACGGAACCGATGCAATGTCCCATCTTCCGTATTTAATGCAATTACTCCTTGGCAGACACCTGAACAACCACTTTAAAAACTTATCAACGCTACACAGTACAAGTTCCACATATAAACAGAAAAATCCATGCAAAAAGAAGCCACCAAAAAAGGAGATGGAATTTAGTGCACGCTAGAAAATATAGAAAAGTATCAATATACATAATACATCTAATTTATTATCATATAAATTAGCAAGAATCACGAAATATGACATTTTTTTCATGCAAGACCATCAACACAGTTGGGTGTTTAAGATAATCAGTTGAAATGCTCATTCCAGTCTAGGCAAACATGAACTTCCTTTTAATTATTGATACAATACCTCTTGACTAAGATAATTCAAAGTTGTTATAATATATAAGCATGAAAAGGTGACATTTTTGTTTACACCTAAAAAAGCTTCCTTCTTATAATATGAATATTTGACAATAACTTCAAGATACCAATTTAAAAGTTTCTCGCGTGGACAAAGATTCAGCACCCTAATGCTAATATAATGGGCAAACATATAAGTAGCACCATGCAACAATAAAGAAAGCTACAGTAACTACTGCTTTAACTTACCATCACTGTCCATCAATAGATCCAGAGCAAAAAATTCCACAAAAAATTGAGTATTATGTTTCATAGCCTGGCCATAAAGAGTATGTAATAGTGCATGACCCGTTCTATCAGCAGCACATGCACAACGGTATGCCTGCCCACCTTTTCATAACAACATAAAACATGTCAATAACTGACCACTTTTTTGATAAAACATAAGAACCAAATTCAACTTGGCATGGCATACATCATCATACCTTTTCCGAAGTCAAGGCTTTGACCACCAAATGCCCGCTGATATATTTTACCATCTTCAGTACGAGAAAACGGCAGTCCATAATTCTCTAGCTCGATTACAGCTTTTGGAGCCTCCCTACACATATATTGGATGGCATCCTGATCGCCTATGTAGACAAAATACATTTTCATGTCAATCAACCACCAAAACAAAAATGGCAGGAGAACAGGTAGAAATTCATAATGCCCATATGTGTGCACATCTGCATTGCATATAGGAGCATTATATACGTGGTTTCACATGAACCCTAAGACATTAACCTTTTAGCACAAGCTATACAGAAACTTCGAACTTGTGATTCTCTTCAAGGGAATTAAGTGTGCAGGGGATGCCCGAAATATGTTGAAGCATACATGTTATTGCCCATCAAATCCTTGACATAATACAATTCACACATAATTTTGAAGTTGGGATCCATATGAGGATTCAAATTTGCAGGGTTGGCTCAAATAAGAATATACTACGCATATATAAAGAATGGTCATTAACATTCATATACTATTTTTTACATAACAATTCATCACTAAAACAAATTAAAGAGTCTAACAAGCAACATACCTAGCCAATCACTTCCCTTGACAGTATCATACATGTGCCACCTCCAGTCATCTTCAGACATATTTCCTAATGCAGCATTTATACCACCCTACATGGAATTCAACTAAAACAATGAGTTGAACGGTAAAACAGAATTTTACAATATGCAATTGTAATTGGAAGATCAATGTCTTAAGACTAAGAGTAAGCTCAAATATCTCATACCTGGGCAGCAACAGTGTGTGAACGAGTCGGGAAAAGCTTAGTAATGCAAGCAGTGTTGAATCCATGCTCTGAGAGCCCTATTGCTGCTCTCAATCCGGCACCACCAGCTCCTACAACCACTGCATCGTATGTATGGTCAACCACGGTGTATGAGGACCGCCCCGCAGTCTGCCACGAAGAAAACGCAAATATTGTTACCAATTGTCATCACACCAACATTTAAAAAAGGAAAAACAAAAAAAAAAACTAAGCCAAACAGCAATCTTGAGCCGAGTTCGTGTGGAATCTATAACGCTTGGAATTGAAAAATAAGTAGAACCTAAGATTTGCAGATTAGGAGCTTGTATTTTCCTACAACTACTGGGCGGTTGATCCAGAATAATAGATCAAATCATTAGAAATACAAAAGAAGCTCAAACAAATTGACAAGTACCATAAGAAACAAAAACAAAGAAACAGCACAAATCGGATAAAAGTTCATTATTTATCCATAAGCACGCAAAAAAATGCTCAAATTCTTCACCTACAAATTAAAATCAATGATCAAGAAGAACATTCAAAACCCTAAGATTCAGAGTTTTAAGACATTGAAAATGAATGAGATCAACGAATAGTACTGATTCGGAGGAGAATAGTCTAGAAATTTGATATCTAAGAGAGTCATTCGAAATCGATCTCTTTGAAGAAGCCGAAGAAGATAGACGAAGTCCTTGAGAAACGCAGCGCCACATCTCTCAGATTAGTTTGGAAGTTTTGTTCTGTTTTGGGTGTGTATCTGAGCGCAATGGTGGTTCTACTCTACTGAAGTTTGTTTTCTCGGCGTTGCAGTGGAGGCGGATGGGAAGGCTTTGTAATTGGAATAATAAAAAATAATAAAAAGTACTGACTGAGGAGGGGGTTGCTGATTGCCAATTGTCCGGTGCGTATTGTTAGGAGCACAGTTATACCTACTACCCTTGGTCCTTTTTTTATTTACTGTATTGCCCCTCTATCCGATATTATGTCGACAAAACCGACCAAGCGGCAAGATAGAAGGTTACATATCACTTATCAAATTTCATAAAACAGATAGGTTTAAAACTTATCTACTTCTCAGTCGTATGAAATGTTGAATAACAAGTTAAATTTGATTGAATTAGAGTCAGTTTGGTTGAAACTATATTTTTTGCAGGAATAATGACATTTATTAAATATATTATATTATAAATAAATTGATACCTTTAATTACGTTTTCACTTTGCAACCAAAATTTTGTGATCCAGCATTTAAAAACCAAATATCTATAACTGCTTTGACTCGGTAATCATATTTCATCAAGAATTAAAACCACAAAGAGTTGTGCCCTGATGGAAAGGTTTAAATTTGCACAGTAATAAAATGGTTATCTCTATGAGGCCATTAGTTTAAATATTTCATTATAATACATTATGAGTGAGGAATTTGGAAAATAAAAGAGATATATAAAAATATATTTATATATAAAATTTGAAATCCAGACATTGAATATTGAAATTGTCATTAAAAATATATTTAATGATAATTCATCAATAAAAATAATGACTAAAAACAATTTTAGCAATAATCTAAAAATCGATGGTTGTGGAAACTCGAAAGAAAATTTGGTAAATTTTTTTAAACTCTTAAAAACGATGTTGTTTAGGACTTTTAAGCCGATAGCGTACGATTGTGATAGTGCCACGTTGCCAAACTCAAAGGGGATTACCAATATTTGCACGTCAACTACTAATGCATATGGACTGCCGTGGCGCTCTATTATCCACGATGGGTAATGTGGGAGACAGAAGCCACGTTGCCTAGAATTCCACCCCCAAAGCCAAATTCCCATTTCGATTTTGCCACTATTTTGGGAAGGGCTCATAAATGAATGCCCGTGATATTACGGATACAGTTATCGCCCGCGTATACTAGTAAAAGTTGGCCACGGTTTATACAAGTATATGCGTTTATAATTTTTTGTAAATTTGTTTAGTTAAACTGTTTTGTAACCTAAATTATTAAAAAAATAAAATTGATTTGTAACCTTATCTAATTTAGACTAATAACAAATAGAAGCAATGATTTCGTAAAAACAGAAAAGGAAAAAAAAAAAGTGTGTGTCTCAGTGTTTTTGTGTGTGTGTTTTTGGCTTTTTTTTTTGGCGAATGAATAAAGGAAGAGAAAACTGTCGTAATAACGTTTGAATCTGATGGTCTATCGAGGCTTGTCCCCTATCTGAGAAGATTGGGCCTCAAGTTTCACTTCTTCTATAATAATTTCATCACAAATATGAAACTTGAGACCCAGTATAAAGAGTTCGACTTGGTTTACTTACTCATTCTGTTTGTATTGGGCTATTGGAACTATGGCCCAATATCTAAAAAACATGGGTTGGGTTTTGCTTCTACCTTTTCGGTTTCTCGTTTGTTTTTAGGGGTTTCTACTTACAGTCTTACAGGACCGGTTTTTTGTATGAAGTTTCTAAAACATCCCTATAAATTTTGAAAGAAATTTTTTTTTTCATTAATACAGCGTTAAAAAATCCGTGACTTCTCATATCATGTAAAAAATCCGTGACTCAATGGGGTTGGAGTTTCTACTAAGGATCGGGATGTATTTTACATAAATAGCTGAAACCTATGATTTTTGTCATCAAAACTAGGGGTGTACAAAAATTCGTCAACCCAACCCAACCTAATCCATTGAAAAATCTGAATTTTTGGATTGGGTTGGGTTGGATGATATCTAACCCGCTAGCTTTGGGTTGGATAGTGAAAAAACTCGATTAACCCGACCCAACCCGTATATATATTAAAAAAAAATAAAAATCCCCCCTCTTTCTCTCTCAATTTTCCATTTGTAATTTTGAGTTCCTAGTTCAATTACTATATTGTATTTCAATTCTTCATTTGTGATTTTTTTATTTTATTTTTCAAAAAATGTGCATGCTTTACTAATGTTTTTTACTTCCGAAATGCATGTCATTGATGTCATAAAGCAATTTGTTTTTCTTGTTAAACTCATAATTAAAAGGAAGTGAATGAATGAATGAATTTTTTTCCGATTTGAACAACCTGTAAAGAATTCCTTATTAATTGATTTATATAAAATCTAATAAGAATTTGATGTCTCTAGTATTCGTTTTTATGCTAAAATGTTGCAACCAATCCAATATGGGGAACTTGAAAATGATATTGCTTTCTTGCAACTTTTCTGTGACCTGAACAAAAAAATATATACTAATGTTTAATTAATTTTATTTACTTAATCAAATTAATATTGTTTAATATATACTATTTGTAGTTTTTTGCATTATAATAGTTCATGCAATTTATTTTTGCAAAAATAAAGAGGAATGAAGTTAAGTTATTGACTAAAATTTAATTTATTAAAAAATTAATTTTGACTAAATTAAAGATAAATTAACCCGATTAACCCGACCAACCCAACCCGCACTCTATGGGTTGGGTTGGATTGGGTTTGTTCTCTGTTTGGATTGGGTTGGGTTATAATATAAAAAACCCGCATTCTATGAGTTGGGTTGATTTTTTAAAAAAATCCGGCCAACCCAACCCATGTACACCCCTAATCAAAACATCCTAATATTTAAATCTTATGAGCCAAGTTTTCAACTATTTTATTAAACGAACTACACTAATCTAACCTAAAACCTATTTGGGAAAAAAACAAATTAAACAAATGGGTGTCACCGGACTTACCACAATGTTGCTTAGATTCCTTTTTCTAAGTTGTTTACCATGCAACATCCGTGGTTCGAAATTGCGTGGTTGGTCGTTCATTGACATTTGGGTTTTCTTTGGCATTTCTCTTCTCTTTATTTCTACTGACAGTTTACTTTGTTGTTTCTATTAAAATTGGCAGGGTAGAAAAAGAGAGAAACAGAAAGAAAAAAAAAGGACAAATGTGCAATGAGTAATTGACGGATGAGTGAATTCAAAAGTGGACAAAATTTTAATTTTTTTATTGGATTGAGATTTTTTTCTACAATTTGCCCTAGAAGTGGGCAATGGCCTAAAAAACCCTTATTTCTTTGGGCCATCAAGTCCTACCAGCTCACGAAATGCTTGCGTGGTGATAAATCTATAATCTGGATTATCTTATTATATTTGGGAATGGGTTTCAATCATTGGACATGTCCTAGCTAATTGATATAGAACTAGACCTCCTTAGTTTTTCCCACTCGTAGGAAGAAAGGAAAATTATAAGTCGCCGACTCGATCGCCTGCATAGGTAGGATATATATTTTTAGCAACAAAAAAAAGAAGGTAGGATATATATTATAAGCTGAAATGCGGGCTTTACAAAATGCCAAATCCTACCCTACATTGGCAGGTAAATTACTCCAATTGCCAAGGATATATGTTGGGTCCCCACAAAATGTCACCACCGTCCCGTTAGAAAACAAAAAAGAAGAAAATGAAAACAAAACGACTTTAGGACTTGTAGACATCAATCGTGAATAGGAAAACGATGGAGAAGTATCAATGATTTTTGTTTTTCATCGGTTTCTTCTACGCGAGCCCATATTTCCTTTTCAAATTTCTTATAAACCCCACATCTAATCCACAACGTACGTGCAGCTTCCTAGACCGCAAAGAGTCCATCAACGTTCTGACAGGAAACATTAACGGATATAGATCTATGTGGAATATGGATCATCCAAAAAAATAAAAAAATTCACACTTTGCCAAATGGAAGGAAACCTAACAAGGAAGAAAATGATGCTCAGCTCACTAGGATGATCCAAAACTCGTTTATTTATTTATTTTTCTTTAATTATAAGAGCTTTCTTATTGAGAAATATATATATACACACATAATATTTGGCTTAATTGATTTGGTTAATTAAAACCAAGCAACTTAGCATATCCAACAATGATTTATTTGCTTGAATTATTATTAATAAAATAATTTTATTATTTATAAGATGTGGTAAAGATCATAAGTGGGATCTATATTACAATGATAAATACTAATTAATAAAATAAAAATAATAAAATTTATATATATATATATATTTGATTTTATAGAATTTTGAACTAGATTAAAAAATGTTATATAATCGAATATATTTTGGTGTTTTAGTTATATTTTTTATTTTTTTGATAAATTTTTAAAATTTATAGCATTTAAAAATATTTAATAAAAAAATTAAAAATTTATTTGTTAAGTTCTACAAAGACTTTAACAAATAAATTTTATTGTAATACTATATACTGCTAATATAGACAACGTAATCAATTACTCAATGGGCGACAATCTATATTAGCTGTCTGATACATATAGTTACACAGTTAATATATCTAAACATACATATTAGAAAGCTGATATGTATTATCGTCCATTATATGATAAAATACGTAGTTTATATTAGCAGTTTTGATACTATATATATATATATACACGCGCGCGTACGTATAAAGCATTTGTGAACGATCACTTTGAAAAGGCAAAAAAACTTTTTTTTTTTTTTGGTGAAAAAAAAAGACCTATCCATAGTGGGGTCATGGGCCCAAGAGGGATCTAGCGAGAGGGTCAAACCAGGCGTCTTTGCAACCTCATGGGAGTCCGCTACTGGCGGCCCGTATCGCTGGAACCTCTCACTCCCTCGTGCGGTAGCAGAAGAGAAGAACACGTGAGTCATGTGGGGCTACCAAGACTCGAACTCGCAACTCCTGCAAGCAGGTGTGATGAGTGAGCTGGTTCCTACCACATGGGCTACACCCTCATGTGTAAAAAAGGCAAAAAAACTTGCTGGTAAGGTACATGGGATATCATCATTTATGAGAATACGTGTGGAAGAAAATGAAACTCAACCAAACCTATAATCAATAATAGATATAGAGACCGACGGTTGAAAATTTGACAGACATTCCAAATACTAAAAGCCTAAATGCTATAATAAAGAAATTAATAAATTTAGAGCTTTTCCCGTAGGGACTAATTTCATTAAATTCTTTTTGCCTGCCTTGCTTACTAAATGCCCATAACAAAGATGGAACCTTTCTTATTAATTAGGTTGTCTTTTTTTTTATTATTATTATAATTGTGTGAAGAAATTTTTTTTATTAAATTTTTTATTACCTTATGTGGTTTTAATTACCACCGGACCAAACCTATTAATACAATTAAATTGTCTTTGTTGAAGCAATATATATTCAAAAGCATGTCTCGGCCAAATATATATATTGTTGGCTGATTAATAACTAGGAGCTATATTTGATAACATTAATTATATAATATTATATCACCCACCTGCAGTAATAGGAGGAAAACTTACATGTCATTTTTTTATTTTTTCATTAATTAGGTATGTAAATTTAATTATTTATAATTATGCACAATATTATAAAATCATAAAATAAAATATGTAAATTCTATACAATATTTATTTATAAATATTTTATTATATTATATTATCCATAAAACAATTGTGTATTATTTTTTGCTGCAGTAGTAGATAGAATGAATAATGATATCACCTAATTTATGGCATGGACATAGTGTGCAAATAGAATGTTTCGAGGCTTATAACTTATTTGACTTTAATTAATAAATTATGCAATAAAAAATAAAAAAAGTGGTTTCTGTGCACACAACTTATAGAGAAAGGACCCCAACAAAGGTACAATACCAACCTTTTACATTAAAGTACTGTTATCTTGAAGTACATTAAGAAAAAAATAATGCTTCAATATATAGTACTAGCAAATACTCTTAAATAGTTAAATTCAACCTAAAAAAACAAATTGTAAATTCTATATCAGATGACGGCTGACGCATAAAGAGTAAAAATAATGTTTCTTTTCCCTCGCTACAAAAGCTCAATATAACCATTGATTTCCTCTTTCACAGTCCATAATGCAGGGGGTGAGAGAAAACATGTAAAATTGTTTTGTTATGCATAAATAAAGGAATTTGTTTCCGATTCTCAACCGCTAGTTGAATCTATTAATGTACGTCGTTGATCGATAAGTATATGCATGTCGGTGTTTAAGAAACAAACCCAAAGAGGAATCTTCTGGACTAAGTAACTAATTATCAGTCATATTCTTAATAATTACCATGGACATTTTTCTAGAACAGTGATGCATAGTAAACAGAAGTGGAAGGACTGAGTTTTCAAGTTTAGATTTAGATTCGAGAACCAAGACCCTGTTTGGCTAGATTATAAATATCAGCGTTGTGTTGTAATTGATCTCCTGCAGATAAGAGTAAGGCAGCAATACAACTACCTACTCATGAATTCACCAAAAAAAAAAAAAACTACTTACTCATGAGCATTAATGAGTTCTCATTCGGTCAAATTAATGGATTAGCTAGCCAATTCAAAAAATTGTTCATATATACATTTCCAAAATTATTGTAATAGTACAGACTACAGAGTTGACACATGTACGCGTACGTTCTGCATATGTGTGCATGTGTTTATATGTTGCATTTAATTCTATTCTACATAAGATGTTATTTTAATTTCTATATATCGAGCAAGATAATTTCATGACATTTTATCTTCTTTGGTTGTGTCCATTTTTTTTAGAATTTGTGATGTCGAAAATGTAATTCATCCACTTATCATAGAACTAGAAGGTCGGGGACAATAGTACTAGCCAGTTACTTGCATGTCTGAAGTAATTAATTAATAAAACCACTCCTTTTCCTGTGAAATTATATGTACTCTGCCAGCTCAAAGTCCATATCCCATATGTTTGAATATAAAGATGAAGTCATCGATGGAATTCTTGAG
The DNA here is from genome assembly GCA_003254975.1 of Ochetophila trinervis. Taxonomy (NCBI): domain Eukaryota; kingdom Viridiplantae; phylum Streptophyta; class Magnoliopsida; order Rosales; family Rhamnaceae; genus Ochetophila; species Ochetophila trinervis. Next base: position 63,990 of record QANX01003742.1, read on the forward strand.
CAAAAAAGAAGTCATCAATGGAATTAAGAATATTAATATANCTTTTTTTAGAACTTGTGATGTCGAAAATGTAATTCATCCACTTATCATAGAACTAGAAGGTCGGGACAATAGTACTAGCCAGTTACTTGCATGTCTGAAGTAATTAATTAATAAAACCACTCCTTTTCCTGTGAAATTATATGTACTCTGCCAGCTCAAAGTCCATATCCCATATGTTTGAATATAAAGATGAAGTCATCGATGGAATTCTTGAGCAAAAAAGAAGTCATCAATGGAATTAAGAATATTAATATAAATACAAAAAGAAAAAGGCAGAGAAGAAGGTTACAGTAAATAAAAAAGAAAAAGGAAAAAGACATATCACATGATATAAAATAAATAATTACTCCCAAGTCCCAACTGCATGGTGGGACTGGCAAATGAAATTTACATAGGAATAGATATATTTTTTTTTTTTTTCCTTTTTGGGAGAGGAAAGGTGGTGGCTAGGAATTAATGGATATAGCGATAAGTGGCCCTAGTATCTATGTACTTCATGCCTGTCGTTTTTTTTTTNTTTTTTTTCATCATGTGAGCTACATAATGAAGTCAAAATAAAGTTTTTGCAGTAAAGCCGGTGGAAGAATCCAAGAACTTAATCTTTCACATACAAATGAGCTTTTGTTCCTTCTGAGGCATGTGGGCTAAGTGAAAGCTGAGGCTATAAATTTTCCATATCGGCCGGGGAGATATATATATATATATATATATCTGTCTTATACTGACTGATTTTTATATGCAAGCTGTGTGGTGTTGGACTCTGATTGGTAAGCCTTTCGGAAAATCAACAAAAGGAAATGCATAAGCTTGATCCACATCCGCCAATTCCCAATGGTAGTCGAGGACCAGATGGTGGATGAAAACCGCCATTTCAAGCTTGGCCAATTCTGATCCGGCGCATAGTCGTGGTCCTCCCCCGAATGGCATGAAGTTATTATTTGTCATGCTTGTGTAACTTGACGATGTTCCTCGGTTGCTGTTGTTCTGCTCCTTTTTCATTACCCCAAAAATAATACATTAGATTAGTATATAACCATTTTAATTAATTAATTAAAAATTTAATTAATTTAAGTACTATATTATATATTAGTATGCTACCATATATATAGCCCAAAAAAAAAAAAAAACCTTGACCTTGAGCATACGAAGCCACACCCACATACACCTGGATAGCAACGGATCTAAAAGGGTGGTCGATTTTATGGGGTTCATCAAGTAGGCCAAATTGACAACGCAGGCCAACTTTGGAGAGTTTTGTTTCGTTTTCCTACTACTTTTTCAGATATTGAAAAAAAAAAAATTGTTTTAAGTGGAAGTCATTTTCCCACTTATTGATTACTGTCTTCCAAAAACTATATATATAAACACAGCAGCTTTTTTCATTAATGGGACAATCTAAATGGAAGAAATTACCACAGACACATAATATATAACCACCATTAAGTATATTGTTTATTTCATTTCATAAGCAAATGCAATAAATAAATTCGGATGGGATTCAACAACATGGGTAAATATGAACCTTGTAGCTTCCAAATGTATTAACTCCTCCTGTGGAAGCCAAACTTCGCATTTGTCATTTTCGCAAATACTACAAAATTTATTAAAAAGAAAAAACGAAAATAGTTCCGTGTTATCTCGGAACTTTTTGACAACTATTTTTCATTTTCTTCTCTGTTTTTGGATATTTCATTAATAAAAAAAAAATGTTAAAAAGAGAGAGAACCGGGGTGGAGTCTGGACCGGTTTGCTATTTGACCCACTATAGAAAGAAAATAAAAAGGCAGTAATGCACGTGCAAGTGAGAGCCCCACAGGCACATGGGCTTTAATCATCTCAAAACCCCAGGGCTTCCCCACACCCCCACGAGACACAGTTGATGACATCTAGTGGGACCCCCTTTGGGTCCGTACAGTAGGCAACCATCCGTTCAGTGATGATGACCCTTCATCTGGATGACAAATCCGTGAGATCGTTGCACCCTATTGCCTCTCCAACCATCTCTCACTCTTTCCCTTATCCTACACACCCTTCAACGCCTTTAATTAGAATGTTTTTCACTCTCCGTTTCGTATAATTTATTTCTCATTCTATAAGCCTATTATATTATTAATTATGATAATCAAGATTCATTAATAATAATTAAATCATATTACCCCTATTTAATTAAAATAGCTTCATTATCTCTAAATTGCCCACTATATGCATATTAACAATTTCAAAAGTGCATTTTGTAAATGAATTATTTTATCAAATACCAAAGTTGTTGTAATAAAAATAAATAAATTAAAGTAATCAAAAAAAGACACCAAAGTTGTTTGTTTTCAAATTTAATGTCATTTTTTTCACTAAAAAAAAAAAGATAAAAAGAAAAGCAAGGCTGAAATTAATTTATCATGAGACAACCACATCAATTGGGTCCACAGCCAAGCAAACCAACGGCTACCAGTGGGAACCACAGCAAGAACCAATGGAAGTGCTTGGGGACCCCAAACTTTTTACTCTTTTTCTTTTTTCGTAATTATTTTAATTTTCCCTAAGAAAATTTTGTTTTTATTTTTAGTTTTAGTTTTAAAAAAATGAGATATAATGGAAAGCACGCTGTCCAAAGCTCTTAACTGACCTGCCATCTCCATGGATTGAAGTGTTGAGGCTGGTCAAAAAGTGAAGGATCCAAATGCACGGCTGCAATGACCGGAAGCACTTTCCATCCACATGGAATGTCATACCCTTTCAAATAAAAATAAAATAAAATAAATTCGACATCCAAACACAGCCTTACACTTACTGTGATTTTCCGGCTAAAATCACCCACATCCAATATAAAAAATAAAAATAAAAATTGACTTTTTTACTCCTCATTACCTTTGTATCTAACATCTTTTAGGGCTTTCCTGTGCAGAAACCTCACTACGTTACCGAGCCGAAGTGTCTCACTGATAACCTTCACAAAAGTAACCGAGATTTTTTTGAAAATTCTGAACCATGAAATAGTTTTGTGTAAAGCCCATAAAATAACATTTTATTTTTTATTTTTATTTTTATTTTTTGGAAGAAGATTGAAGCTCTTACACATTGTGTGAATTCCATTTTCTTGTAGTCATCCCAATTCAACTCTGTCTCTCCTGATTGTTTCTTGGCTCTGGCTATTTCAATGTGTTCCTCCTGAATTCAGTCCCATATATCACACAAATAATAATAATAATAATAATAATAATACGTAAGAAGTAAAATTTGCTTTTGGTGAATTGCTTACCCTTAACTGGTCAATAGCACTTGGACAACCAGGCAAGAAATAAATGGCTAAAGATATAGCTACAGACGAAGTTTCATGGCCAGCAAACAGCAAGCTCAAAATCAAGTCGAGGATTTGCTCTGTTGAAAGATTGGAATGCTTCAAAACCCATCCGAGAAGATCATCTTCGTCCAAATTTTCATTTCCCTCTCTCGTTTTTTCGATTCTATCTTTCATTTTTCGCTCTATGAACTTCAGGATGGTTGATCGAGACTGTCAACGAAGCAGAGCACTATTAATAATAAGTAAACTTTGAGAATAAACGAATTCAAATTTCAATGACAAGAAAATAAAAAATAAAAAATGGGGGATTCCAGGAAAATAAATAAATTACCCGCAAAGCTTTTCTGTAAGCTGTTCCTGGAAAATTCAGAGGTGCAGATACGACTCCTTTCATGAAAGTGACATACTCTTTCTTTAGCTGTTCGGTCTCAGGTTTTCCAGGATCCATGCTCATGATATGCTTTGCCATCAAATTGAACGTGAACTGAAAGCGTAGTATATATGCTAATCATAAGCTTAACATTTTTATTTTTATTTTCCTTTTAATAAAATGTTCTTCTTGAAATTACAAAAGAAAATATATGTTACCTTCTTTGCTTCGTCTTGAGCAGAAAATATACAATTGTCTTTCCAAGTGCTTAAAACAAGTAAAGTGTGCTTCTCGACCTCTCTCAGCAAATGGGTTCTGAGTCTGGCATGGCTCAAGAAATTGAGAGATATAATCCTCATGTCTCTATGCATGTCTCCGACTAAAACCAACATGGACCATTTACCAAGAATCCCTCCTATGCTTCTTGGATAGCTGCATTCGAACAGTCTTCCTTCGTTTTGCATAATGAATCTGTTCAGCCCTGCATCCGCCGAGACTATCGTTGGCTCGCCAAACAAATTGGACTTGTAAATTTTTCCATACCTGAAAATTAAGTGAGAATTTAAAAGTCATTTTGACAGAATCAAATCTGGGTTTTTGAATTACTATAAGGCTTTTATTTTTATTTTGGGGGGGGGAGGGGGGAGGGGGGGAAGTGTTTGTGATTTACCTTGAGATATGTTTCTCCATGAATTCTCCAATAGATGTGGCCGAGTAAGGTTTCAAGTAGCCGATGGTTTCGCCGAGAAAAGGCAATCCCATGTTTCCTGGTGGAAGATTAAGTCGGTTTTGCTTCCTTTTGATCAGAATGAGTAACAAGAACAGAGTTAAGATCGATGGTAAAAGACAGAACAAAAGCTCTGAGTCAGACATGGAGGCTGACTCACACTCACTCACTCACTCACTCTGTAATCTCTCTTTCAATCCCTCTTTCCTCTGTGGAATTTGCTTCGCTAGTTTCTATGCTAAAACGAAATCAATTATAAGCTTTTTTTTTTTTTGAAGTTTTCTCTCCTAAACCTGTTGAAAAGGAACTTCCATTTTTCCGAGTTTTAAAAGTAACTTGGTAGGTGTGGGTTTCAATGAACAATTGAAGTTTATGGAACAAACCAATTGCTTGCTTTTATAGGCTTCTTTATTTATTTTTTATTTTTATTTTTTCTGCTTCTATTAGCCAAAACAGCCAGTTACTGATATTGGATTTATCGGTTGGTTATACATCTCAAAGAGCCATGCTGTCCTTGTGCATATTACATAATTAATATAAATAAAGTAGGTTCATTTAAAAACTGAACAAATTTTTATAAATTAAAACCATATTCAGGGAATCCAGTTCTACTATACGTTACCCCCAATGCCATGATATAAACTTTGAATTAATAATAGTATTATTCAGTGACACTACTTTTTTTTTTTTTCCAAACAAAATAATCATGATGAACGACAATTAAAACCTGGTCGTGAAGTCTAATAAGCGTGGAATCGTGGGACTCAGAGAACATAAAGCCGCCCTTAGTAATCACGTATATAATGAATCCGCCCCAGACATAATTAATTGCAGACTTTTATTTTTATTTTATTTTAAGGGACCATTCGGCGCTGCTCTCTGTTTGCTGACCTCTCGGAAGCCTTCTTGCTTTTGACTCCCATTTTGCCTACAAACAGTCTTACCTATGATGTTAATTCTTAATTGACTTGTTTAAAAAACTTAGTTATTTTTAAAATATTTATATATAATGAGACATTAGTAACATTGTTTATATAAAATTCAAGCAAATTTTGTTTAATTTGTATACAGTATTAAAAAAAATTGAACTTTACATTAATTCATGACTTAATAAATTAATTAATTAAAGGTTTGGATGATTGGTAGTTGGTACTGCATAATGAAAATCACACACCAATATTCACATGGGTGTTATTTAGAGTAAGTTATGGTTTATCGATATGGTTTGTGTGTGTGCAAAAATTATTTCGAATATTTATTTGTAAACCAAACAATTTAAAGTTTTAAGTACGCAATGCGTTACCAAGTACACAAAGACATTAAGAGAGAAGCGCCACGCATTCACCCAAAAAAAAAAAAAAACATGTGAATATAAAACCCCAAACTAAAGATGAATAAAACCCTAAAAGAGAAGAAGAACAATTAGCTTGAACAGCTAAATCCAATATGAATGATTTAGATTCGATTAAAGATTAGATGAGATAATTGATCATTTGGATTGGTATAACAAAAACATTGGAAGCGTATTTAGATAAGATTTGGTTTGGTTAAAAACTTCCAAGAGAAAGAAATTAAATAAATTGAACCAAACAATTAATAATAAATATATATTTAACATCTCATATTTGATATTTCATTTTGTATTGTTCTATTTTAGTTTTTAAACCATAACTTCATTTGAACATTTTTATTTCATAATACAAAATATTAATTCATAGCTAACTTAATAGATTAGCAAAATATTTGGCTTTCAAAATTAGAAAGTTTTAAAAATTGTATACATATGTTTTTACATGTATAAATTATATTGATTTAATTAGATTTTAGGGATAAATGCACTTTAATACTTTGTAGTTATAAACTTGCATATTAGGTCTTCAAGTTTCAAGTATATCACATTAAGTCTCAAATTTACATTATATGCCATATTAGGCCTTCAAATTTTAAATGTATCACATTAAACCTCTAATTTATAATTTATGTCACATTAGATCTTCAAGTTTCAAGTGTATCACATTAAGTTTTCAATTTGTATTTTATGCCACATTAGACATTCTCTAAATTTTAGTACCATGTAGTTTAATAAATATGCATATTAGGCCTTCTATTTATATTTGTTTTACCATAAAACCATTAGAAGCCTAAAATATCGATCGGTAATAAGTTTTAGCATCATCTTAAACTCACAAAGTTAATATTCAAGTTTTAATTTATATACTTCTGATAAAAAAATGAGTTGACACAATATTATTTGGTTTGTAAAATTTCCATAAGGACCTTATGTGACATAAAACGTAAATTGGATGCTTAATGTGATACACTTTTAACTTGAAAGCCTAATGTGATATAAAATGTAAATTGGAAGCTTAATGTGATACACTTAAACTTGAAAGCCTAATGTGGCAGATAATGTAAATTTGAGGCTTAATGTGATACACTTGAAACTTAAATACCTAATGTGCAAATTTATCAAACTACTGAGTACTAAAATGTATTTATCCCTATATTTTATACTGGTTTGATTTAAGAATGATCAAATTTCTACATCAAACAAAAGTGTTCAATTCAAGATACATATATATATATATATATACTGCAATTTTAGAGATGATCAATGGGATGGTTAGGAAAAAGCAAAGTGCTGGAAGAGGAGGTGGATCTGATTTTGCTCCCTACTCTCTATACATGACTTAGCTTATTCTTTTTTCCCACATTATCCCTTTTAGATTATGTAATATGTCAATATATATTATTTAGAGCATCTCCAATAGAAAATATAGATTACAGTATATATAGTATATAAATAGACATTATTTAATTCAATTTAGTATAAATGCACAATCAATTCAAAAATTTTTCTCTAATAGTAATGTGCACAAAAGTTATTTATGATTATTAATTAATTATATATTATATTAAATATTTTTACTTTTTGAACAAATTGAATTTTTAAATAAAATTTTACTTTTTAAGAAACTTGACAATGTTTAAAAGAGACATTCATTTTGACAATGTCTAGGCCGTATCATCTCGATATTCATCATAGACATTTCCATTGGAGCCCTATTTTTTCAAAACGTGGCATATTAATTTTTGCAATTTACATTCTATTAAAAATGCTTTTAGAGCATATTTAATAAAGAATGTGAATTGCTGCATATGAGACATAAAAATAAACATTATTTAAATTTATGTGGCATAAATGCACATTTAATTCAAAAATTATTCTCCAATGATAATGTACACAAAGGTTATTTATGGTCATTAATTAATTATATATTTTATTTAAGTATTTTTAGTTTTTGAGCAAATTGAATTTTTAAAAAAAAATTTACTTTTTGGCCTCGTTTGGTACACCGGATAAGAGGGGGATTGGATTTCGAAACCTGGTTCCCTCCCTTAGCAGGTGTTTGGTGATGGCCAGGGAACCGGATATCTAAATCTGGTTACCAAATCCAACCCCCCCCCCCCCCTTACACTTAACTTCTAATCCCTGGTATGTTGTTACTTTGCTAGACTTGGATTTGGCAAAACGCGTATTCTCTTGCTTGCCCTGACTCGTCATCGAAATCGTCGCCGCAGCACCACTCTTTGGTGAGTCTTCCTTTCCACCTCTGGATTTGGCAAATCAGATTTTTTTTTCTTCGTTTTCACGAGATTAGCTGGACTCGAGGGTTGCAGAGTCTTCGGGGTTGTAGAGTCTTCGTTTTGCCGCTTTGCTGCGGTATTTCATTGCCGATACCGTCGCCGCTTTGTTGCCCTATTTGATTTTCAGTGCTCAACAAGGTAAATTCTCTAAATCTAATGCATCTGTTTGACATTCTATTGAGGCAGGGTATGTTGAATCTTCAATTTTTTTTTTCTTTGCTGTGAAATTGTTTGTTACTTTGCTGTGAAATTTTGGTTGTGGTATGGGTTGCTGTGAAATTGTTTGTTTGCAGGGGAAAGGGGGGGGGGGGGTGTGG